>DWJZ01000131.1:0-42003 GCA_018249125.1 Asbolis capucinus
GATGTTTTCCTTCACCGTTATAGCGAGTGACATTTAAATGCTTAAAACGCACGTAACTCCGAAAAGTCAGAAGTGCGTAACCTTAAAATCGAACCCGAATAAATAAATACAAAAAAAAACAGTCTTTTGCAAATCATCCAGATAAAAAGCTAATAATAATATTTATTATAATATTCGTCACAAATAAATCAAAATCAATCTTGATAACGCTGTCAACATTGGATTTATCTTAGGCAACACACTCACGAACTGCATCTGACCTGTGATCCTCAGAAGTTATTACGTAAAGTATGGAGAAGATGCACCAAGTCTTTATGTAAACACTTTCTCGTAGTGAAACTGGCAATTTCATTAATTAGAAAATATCAGCTGGTTTTGCGTTAGAAGTTATGTAAGGAATTGATATTTGTTGTATTTCCTTTTCGTTGTAAAGATTATTTTGATAGCGAATTGCTAAATTTGGTTGATGACGGGAAATATTGTCTGATGTGTTTCAATTTTTAACAGTAATACTGTATAATCGTATTCATAAGATTTTTGTGTATTGTGTTAATTGAAATGGTTTTTTTTTTACTATTAAACCTTATTAATACTACACAAAATAACCTACCAGACGTCTATTGTATTGAATGTATTTTAATATTTTAAAAAAATCTGTCAAAAAAGAGAGGTAAAAAGGGCGGGGCGTCAAATAATGCGCTGTGATTTGTAATTTGCGTCATATGTTAATCCCGATTATTGGGACAGTCCTAACAGTTTTAATGTGATATAGAATTTGTCTTAGAAAGGAGGTAAAAGAGGCGAGACGTCAAAATACTGCACCACAAGAAGCTTGAGATAATACGACCAAATCCAAATACATTGGCAATTTAACGATAAATTAACCGTAAAATAATTCGTGGATGTTTGCTACTCCCTTACGCAAAAACTACTGAACAGATTTCAATAACAGTTAGCACAAAGATGTAGTCTGGAATAATACACAGGCTACTTTTAATTGGATGTATGTTAGATCACGGACGAAGCCGCGGGCGGACCCTAGTGTTCCAATAAATAGTACCTATTAATTTAACTCATGTTGATAATGTATTTAAAGACGATTTAGAAGTTACAGAGTAGTTAATTGTTCCGTAGCATAACGATGACTCGATACCAGCTTGCGAGGGAAGATACATTTGAGTCTATTTATTATAATTCCTTCGCACTGGGTGGCCTTTGTACGTTAGAAAATACTTTACTAGTGTTGTAGTAGTTGACTGGGTTGTGTAAAGCATTGGTGACATCAAATTTTATGAGCGGGAATTGTCTTGTTGAACCCTTTTCTATTTCCTGTTCCAAGTTGTTAAGGGATATGTACTTTTATATAATGGATTTCTGATAGAATTAATAAATAAATATCTCGGGACAACTCACACACGGTCATCTGATCCCAAATGCATTTTTTATTACGGTGTTGAGACAACTGATAAATATACATATATTTTAAAATACATGCTCATTTTTTAAACACATGCTCATATAGATATTTTTACATCCTGACGCACAGAACAAAAACATTGCTCTTCACAGAAAAGTTTAACCTGGGTGGGAATTGAATCCATGACTTTCGGTGTAGCGGTTAGGTTTACTAACCACTAAACCAAAACTGTCTGTAAAACGTAGGTTTTTTAATTTTAGTTGTATACATAAAGTAACTGGTTAATGTCTTATATAAAACTAGTTTTCACCCGCGGCATCACCCGCGTGGTAAGTATGTAATAATATGTAACCGAATGTATCCAGATGTATCTATCGCTGTGCCATATTACATTAAGATTCGTTCAGTCTGTCCAATTATACATCGATCATCACAAACCCCATTCGTTTTCACAAACTAGCTTTTATAATATTGGTAAGAGAATAACATTTTATTTAATTAATGTTTAAAATCTTCGCTTAATTTTTTAGTAATATTTTCTACTTCGAAATAATAAATCGCCGATCGTCGAGTTTCTATCCGAATTGAACCTATGTGACGAAATCGATTTGCTAATAAAGGAACTGAAATGCTGCATTCCAAAATGAACTTAATAACTAGAGCCAAAATGTTACAAATTGAACTTTGCTTCAATTATATACTGTGCACCTGTTGAAGTATCGAGATATTTTAATCTGTCTTGTATTTCTCAAAGAGCGTGTAGTAAGAGGTGAAACAATTTTGACATTTGACAAACACGCACCTAGGTTATTAGAAATTAAGAGTTATGGTTTAACTAGGGTCCGCCCGCGGCTCCGCCTGCTTGGTATATTGATAATAAGTAGCCTATGTATTATTTAAGACTATAATCTATCCCTATACCGAATTTTATTCAAATCCGTCTAGTTTTTGTCTGAAAAATCTTTTTCTGTGTGAAAGAATAACAAACATTCTTCCATCTTCACAAATAATTTTGCATTGCATTTATAATATTACTAGTTTCCGCTCCTGGTTTGCACGCGTTGTAGGTAGGTGAAAAAAGTAGCCTATGTGTATCACCAAACTATAATCTATCTCTTTGCAAAACTTCATCCAAATCGGTCCAGTAGTTTTTGCGTGAAGGATTCACACACACCCATCTATTTTTCTATCCATTCACCATTATATCCCTGGCATTTATAAGTTAATAATCTATCTCTTTGCAAAATTTCAACCAAATCGGTTCAGTAGTTTTTGGTTGAAGGATTCACAAACACCCATCCATTTATCTATCCATCCATTATTATATCTTTGGCACATATAATATAAGCAGGATTAGTGAGATTACAAATGATTTACTGAACTTCTTAAACATGAAAGAAACGACTGACGCTTTCTCTGCCGTGTAAGAAGCTCCAAAAAGATGAGTATGACTGACCCAAGTAAAAATCAGAACAACTAGAGTGCCCCGGTTCCTACTAGTAAGTTCATTCATAAAAGTATTTTTGAATACTCACGTGAATAAATGAATTTGGACTTATGAATATTATAAATGCGAAAGTTTGTGAGGATGAACGTGTGAATAGATAGATGTTTGTAACTTCTTCACGTAAAACCTACTGAACCAATGCGGCTGAAATTTAGCATAGAGATAGATTATCGTCTGGATTAACAGACTGTTTTTTATTAACGTATCTACGCGGGCGAAGCCACGGACGCAAACTAATAATATCATAAACATAAAATTCTCATGAAACATAATCTGCCCTCTGTCTATTGAATTTCCTCAGAAATCACGTCACAGGGCGTTGTATAGGCGATATTTAATGAGATCGTTGAGATAAAGCCAAATGCCACGTTACAAGGGACTGTAAGAATCGACATTTCCACTTCACGACTTCATTGAAATGTGGCTACACTTTACTGTCTAAGTACAGTACTAATTGGTCGAGTTGATTAGGACAGTGAAACACCTGTTTCTTGGTTATACAATGTATATTTCTTATCTATTAGTGTGAACCAGCATTATTTTTGATGTTAAGTATGTTTGTTTTAGCGTGTTAGGGGAAAATTATGAAAATTTTTTTTTCAATGCTGGCGCACACCGTCACAAAAAACTGACACCGTCACAAAAACTGACACCGTCACAAAAACTGACACCGTCACAAAACCTACTCCGTCACAAAAAACCGACACCCTGAAGTTAGCTAGTCAACATTTTAGTTTTTACAATAGTCACTCACCATCACTATAAACCGACACCCTGAAGTTAGCAAACATTTTTCGTTTTTCTACAAAAGATATTTTTTTAGGCAGATTTCTATTTTGTTTCTTCAAGAAATTATAACTTCTTACGTGCGTACATTAGTTATTAAATAAGGATGTTAATATCAATTCGTTATTGCATCCCGTAACTGTCTTACTGCTGGGCTCCTTCTCCCACAATGCTTCAGGTCATAGTCCATCTTCGCCAAGTGCGGATTGATGGACAACACAACATTGAAAACTTCATAGAGAAAACTCTGAAATGCAGATTTTCTCACAATGTTTTCCTTCATCCTAGCAAGTTAGACACGTAACTATGAAAATTAGAGTTGCGTGCATAATTTGAACCTAGGACATAGTTTTAGAAGACAATATTCAAACCACTGAGCTATCTGCTCAATATCGATTATTTACCGAATAATTTATCATCAATAATATTTGTATAGTTTACATAATCTAATTGTAATATGAAATCCAACGATGTATCATCGAATGATATTGCATATTAGAACTTGATGGAATCTTAGAAAGTACTAAACGCCATTATACTTGGTTTCTGAACTTGCATAATAAGAGACATCAATTCTGCCTCACGCGTAACCACCGCCATGGCTTTAATTTATTCTAACGTGTAGGACCACCATACAGGCTGGCTATGACTTTAGCCGACCATTGATCATTAGACTGTGTTTTATGTTATTTTATGTTTTTAGTGCCTGTACTTTCAGCGGGGACTTGCTTTGACTTCACCGTAGTATTTATTGCAGAGTTTTAGTCAATTCTTATAACTGAGATATGTCTTTTTGTATCTGAACCTTTCAATTAAAAGCTTTAAAATGTTTTATAGTTCAGTTTGTATTTTTATTAATTTATTCATCACAGATAATACAAAATAAGTCTTGTATAACACATTAATCCTACTAATATTATAAATGTGAAAGTTGGTGAAGATTTTGAATGTTTGAATTTTCTTCACGCGCTAACCGCTGTACATTTTATCCGGTTGTAACGTTTATAAATATGGATTTCCTTGACGCGCTAACCGATGAACGGATTGGGATGAAACTTAGAACACATATAGACTACATCTAGGAAAATAATATAGGATACATTTTATACCGACCGTAGGTTCACCTGGGATGATGTGCACGTTTGTATTTTTGGATGTTTGCGTTCCCTTCACGCGTTAACTGTTGAATGAATTAAAATGAAACTTGGAACACCGATAGATAATAGTTTGACATAACATAAAAGCTATTTTTTATCAACACACGACGCGGACAAACCCGGGACAGAAGCTAGTTTGTAATAAAACTACTAACTAAATCTTCGTTACATTTTTCTCAATATTTTTTCCTTTCAATGTGTTGGTGTAAGAACACATGCATCAAATAAAAGCTGGTATTATAAGCGTATAATTTTGCAATATTCGAACAATAATCGCCGTTAGCAACAAATCGAGGGGAGGATACGGAAGCAGATGTTCTGATATCGCCGTAACGGTACTTCAGTTAAGTCTGCCGTCTCCTTTGCCCGAGAGTCGTGATTGTTTCGACTATGTCTAAATAACTTGTCCTTAAATGTATATTAATAGCCCGTTGGTCTAGTGGTTAGTGAACCTGTCTGCTACACCGAAGGTCGTGGGTTCGGTTGCACCCAGGTCTAACGTTTCTGTGATGAGCAGGAATGTTTGTTCTGTGTGTCTGGATATAAAAATCTATTACATACAAACATGTAAAAATAGTATTATATATGTATGTTTATCAGTTGTCTTATCACTATAGTACAAGTTAAAGCTTAGTTTGAGGTAAGGTGTCCGTATGTGAGTTGTCCAAAAGTATCTATTTGTTTTGTTTCCTGTTTGTGTTTTGCTTCGTTTGTTTCAATTATTTTATTTAGATTGTTTTTTTGCCCGCGGCTTGTAAATTGAATTCTTATACCTACCGAGGTACGTTCATTAAAAGTAGCTTATATGTTCCAGACTATAATTTATCTGTGTGCCAAATTTTATCCAGATTGGTTTAGTGGCTTTGCGTGAAGGAGAAAATAACAACTATGCATCCATCCATCCTAACAAACTATCGCATTTAAATCGACATTATATTCGACTATTTGAAAAGATATATCTGTATGTTTTATTATTTTCAGATTCGTTAAGTTTTTGCATGAAAGGGGAACAATTATTCTTTCATTCAACTATCCAAATATCTATCCATCCATCCGGGTTCGAATCCCAGGGCGCGCACTTTTGACTTTTCGTATTTCTGTACTTTTTAAGCATTTAAATGTCACTCGCTATAACGGTGAAGAAAAACATCGTGAGGTAACCTGCAGGTTTTCGGTAGGTAACTTAGAGGTGTGTGAAGTTTGCCAATCCGCACTTGGCCAGCATGGGGACTGTGTCCTTAACCTTCTCATTCAAAGAAGAGACCCGTGCTCAATATACGTAGCGGGCCGTGATCGGTTGAGATGCTCTATGCAACTATCAATCCAACCTCACAAACTTTTGCGAGAAATGGTGCCAGGTGACAGACTGGTGCAGATCTATGCATTACGATAAAGATTATTTGTAACTATATTCATAACATCATCTTAATTGGCAGTATCATTGCAAGGTAGTTAAAATATATAATATATCAGGGAGGATATAAAACAAGCTGACTTGTAGGAGTGAAGCACTTGAGATTAAAGGCGAGCGATAATTTATGTGCTGGCTCGAGACTGCTTTAGACTAGCAATTTACATTAGGTATGTATCACCCGTTTAAAATTTGCTGTGTTGATTAGAAAATTCACACACGGCTGTAATTTTACTGCTGTGTGCGTTAACTAGAGGGAGAGATAAAGATAGGTTAGGTTGGGAGAGAAAATATATATGTTACAAATAGATTAGGTTAAAGAACAGTACGTAACCTCTCCACCGATCTGCATTGAAGCATCGTAGTGGAGTATGATCTGGGCTTCCTCAGAATGAGGAGAGGACCTGTGGTCAATAAGCCAACGATGAGTTGGAACCTTGAAGCCCGGGGAATCGAACGACAAAAAAAAACATGTCATGTTACAAAAGTTTTTTTTATTTGAAGTAACTTCAGTTTTTTTTATTACTAAGTTTGGCTTTTGATTTTGTTGTTTAAAATTGCAGGTTGTTTTGTGAACAATACAGTTGTGTTATTGTAAGTGAATGCTAGACAATTCTTTGATACATCTGCACTGGGAGTCCTTGTATCTGGAACATAGGCATGGTCGGGCGAGCGTAGAATATAAACCCCAATTCCTTACTGGCCTGCCAGGATGTCGTATAAAAGTACAAAAGTGAGCTGCTCGGTGTTTTGGGCTATCTGTTTGTAATGCCTGCTGGCTGGCAACCACCCTTTTACTTGAATCACCCCCCATTCGCCATTCACACGATTTGCGTGTTCCGCCTGGAAGCTTGAGAGCCAGTTCTCCTCTTTTTCTTCCCGTCCTTCAGTCATCCTCTTCCCCATTCTTCTACTGTCACCCATTCTAAAGTAATTAATTTGCTTGGGCTATGATCACTTACCATCAGGTAAACTCTCTGCTTGTTTGCCTACATATCATACTAAAAAAAGGACATGCCTCGACCGCGAATCGAACTGTCCTTCTTTTTGCAAAAATTAAACCACAGGGAGGTATAGATAAAGTAGTATCGATCAATGACCTTAACAGAATGTATTATCTATAAAATCTTTATTATTACATGTTTCTCTTCAGCCAGGAAACAAATTGTAAGGGAGGAGTATTCGATGTCTTAGAATTGTACTTTCCTTCGCTCTTAAAAGCGTTAATACATCTTCTTTTTATAAACCTGTTTCACACTGCGGTGTGGAGCGATAGGCGAGAAATATGAGAAGCACAACTACATTTCGTATTCGTAGTACCTACTACTACCGACTAAATAATCTACTAAACCTAACACGAACGGTTTCTGGTAAAAATAAGACCAATTAACTTTAAAATTCTCTTTGTCTTTGAAGTGATTGGAGTTAAAGAATTAAGTTCGTAATATTTCAAGAAAGGTGACTGAATTTTAAATGAATAATTATCTTTACTAACCGATAAAAAAAGAGGTTATTATTAGATCGAATTGACCAATCACGGTGCAATTTTGACTCCCCCTACATTTTACAAATTACCGATTTTGCTAGTAGTAAATATGAGGCATTTAATATGCTTTCTGTCGCCCTTATGGGTCGTTAATGGTTACTAAAATGGTTACTAAAATTGTAGTACTTACTAATGATTCTATTTGCAACGGTATGTCGCCTTTTTCGTTCTTTTCGCCCACGGCTACTGTAAAAAAATTCGAATGTGTTATTCCAGATTATAATCCAAGCATGCCATGTATTACTCTGGTCTGTTTAATACTTTTTGCGTCACGTATCGTATCAAACTTTACATAAATTATTGTATCATCTACTACGAGTAGATAATTCGTTTTTGTTATGACAAGTGTATTATTTTGGAACGTGCGCAAGAGTAACCACTAGTCCAAACAATAGACTCCAATAACAGTATAACAATATAAATTCCTAGCGAAATTATAGTTTTCCACACCTCTCCGCCGTTCCTTTTTCATTATAATTCCGCGTGCGAGCCAAGAAATAACACCGTTAGGATTTGAAATCCTCAATTTGTTTTAGATGTAGAGGTGAACCAATTTCAAATTGCTTATAGATCGCTATAGATTGCTTTGTACTTGTTGCACTTTGTTTTAATGTCGGTCTGTTTCTATAACTTGCAGTATAGTGATGTTTTGTATACTTCATAGAATTGTATAAAATTGTAGTATACTTTCATAAGCAGTTTTATTATTTGTTTTTAGAGAAGTGTCGACTATGACTTTGGCCGACCAGTAGAGTGGCCGACTAGTAGACTTACCGAATAATTGGTCGCGAAGAGGCCGATCACTCGGTTGTGAAGAGGTTGATTAACCAGTTTTATAGAGGCTGATTAGTCGGTTGTAAACTGGCTGATTAGTCGGCCAAGCCGATCACTGTTTCAGGGGTTATTGTAGAAACAAAAAAGATTACTAAAGGAAAAGTTACTTTGCTTTACATTTCAAAATATGTAAAAATTATAATAAACTAGAAATATTAATAAAGAATTAGGATTTTTATATAAAATTTTATATTTATAGTTATATGCTATCGCTACCTGGTTTGACGACTGCTATCTATTGATGACAACAGGGACATATTTACGTGCCCTCCAGAACACGGAACATAGGTTACATGTTATTTTTTTTTTTTAAATCAGTATTAAAACTTGATACGATCGATTTGGAGCTTGACGAGTCATTAAGTTATGTAACCGTTTGAAATGTTATATCTTTCTTCAACGTCGTATAAACCAGTTGGTGTGATAATGCATAATGAATTAATTGCAATTGCAAAAAGGTTTATTTTCTTTTAATGCAACAGTTTTTGTACAAATTAGCAGTAAAATTTATCGCTTCCGCCATTACGCAATTTACAATCGACATCAGGGGTTAGTAACCCGCCGTTTGCGGACCACATCCGTGTACCCAACACAGACTCCACTTACACGAAGCAAATTGGCGTTTCTTATGATTACTAGGACACATGAAATGTGGCCCGGACCAATTATAACATTTATGGCTTTCAAGTAGGAAAAGGCCGACCCGTGATCTATGCAATTGTTAATAGGCAAGTATTATAGTATTTAGAGTTTTACGCAATATCCTTATAACGTTTGTCGCCCTCGTATAAGAAAAGGTTGCCGATCCGCGATCTAAGCAACGTAAAGAACAACACAAAGATAGGTACGTGTACCTTAGAGATTCGTATCGAATGAATCAATCGCGGCCGAAACCGCGAGCTGAAACTAGTGTTACTAAAGTGGAAATATGTATATGTGAAACTGTACTAAGTGTAATGACAAATTGCATAAATATTTTTTGTAGCAAATTATATCATATAAAATCTGAATGCTATAATATTCATTTATAAATGTCAGTCAGTGTGATTCATATTGGAAGTTGATTCATATGAAACAATCAGTGTACTGAAAGATGTATTGCTGTTTTAAAAGTTATAATTAAATATTAGACGCATCATTAGTTAATTTTAATTAATATATTTCGTCATTAACAGAATATCTTACTTCTCATAGTGGTAGTGTTTTTGTCTATAGACATTAGTAACATTGATATCTGCCGATTCTCGTTGCACGAGTCGATATCGTGGAGACTGTGTCGTTGAAGCGCGTTTCGGTATTTACATTTGCAATCGGCTTTCAATTGCACCCCGACGAAATCGATTCGAAAAATCGTTCGGAAACGATATGCCACTGGAGTGCTGTTGTATAGAGTTGAAGTTCTATTAAAGCTAGCCATCACGGCCCACTATTGAGCACGGGTCTCTTTTCTGAAAGATAAGGTTAAGGCCATAGCCCACCACGCTGACCAAGTGCAGAATAGCAGACTTTAAACACTTTTGAGTTTTGCAAACTCCCCGGCATACAGGTTTCCTCACGTTGTTTTCCTTCACCGTTAAAGCGAGTGACATTTAAATGCTTAAATACGCACATAACTCAGAAAAGTTAGAAGTGCGCGCCCTGGGATTCGAACCCAGACCCCCCGAGTAGGAAGCCGAATTCTTAACCACTAGGCTATCACCGCTTTTTAAAGCTAGTGATATAAATAAAATCGATAAAGTGTTTTGTGACGGAAATGTCAACTGTATTCCGGTGCTATACACTTGAAGTTTTAATAAAGCACAGTTAATATGAATATGATAACGAAATTCCAGCTGGACTGTAATCGAAAGAGATATGAACTTTAAAAACTTTAAAATTGTTTGACAAAACGAGAATTCGGCTGGCGTGTTTACCATCAAATAGGAACTATCAGTTTTCTTCATATTTCACGAAATTCTTGCAATTTTCACAGATATTTGTAGTACGGATTTCTAGAACTCGAAACAATATTTTAAGTTATTTATACTAGAATTGCAAATATTATCGAATGAGATTTACAAATGTAATTTGACATTTTCAGTTTAATAGTTGAATAAGTGAGTAAATCGCAAAGCGTAATATTTAACACCAGTAATGATATTAATGATTAATAATTGGACTCTGTTCTGCTTAATTGGTGTAATGAAGGACGAAATAAATATTCATTTATTCAAATATCTAAAACCTATTTTAGTTTCAGGATATTTCTGTGGCTTACTCGGCTACAAAATTATTTGTTTGCATTGAGTCGAAACAACTTTCGACTCCCGGCCAACATTACTTATTCCTAAATTGACCATTTCCTCTTTGTCTCAAAACGGGACTAACATTTTAAATGTAGAAGGGTACTCACGGTTTTTATATACCAATATTTTGGACATAGTTGGTCGTCGTGATCACGGTAACACGAGAACAAATCGTGAGTTTAAATTTAAAATTTTTAGTTTCCGCAACGGTATTCGTTTTAAAATGAAACATCGATACTCGATCGCGTACAGATAGAATAAATGCGAAAATCTGCCTACCTATCTATTTTATTTTAACGCCAATTATGTTCAGCCACCTAAAAATGCAGAAACAGCGTTTAAATCAAATCAGCGAATCAAAATGTGCGCTATTTTCGCTCTTCTGTCTCGTCGAAAACTACAAAAATGGAACAGATATGCGTGCCGATTTATCGTTTCGGACAAGAGGTCGAAAACAGGACAGTCCCGTTCGAAACGGAACGTATGGTCACATTACCTATTCCCTTATATTTAGAAATCTAAATATTACATCGTAAATTCAAGCCAGCTTCGTACTTAGAGATTATTTACATATATTTATTGCCTCGTTTACCATAATCGAATATGTTCTCTTAATCTGAAGATGCCCGGTATAATTCATTGCTAGATATTTATTTACTGTGCACTTACATGGGATTATTTGTAATGCTATTGGATACTCACTAGTTAGATAAATACTCGTAAGTCATTTTAAAAGCATAGATACGTATACTTGGTGTAAATTTAATCTGAAATTTTTACCAACTTGACAATTTTGTGTGACAAAAATTCCAGATCGAATTTGCACCGAGTATTGATATGATGTTGATTAGGTGGGGACCGGAATAGAGAGGAAGTGGGAGGGCAGGGTGTAGAGAGGAAGTGGGAGGGCAGGGGGTAGAGAGGAAGGGGGAGGGTAAATACACCATTTCCGCGGACTTAGTCACGGGGAAAAGCTAGTAAGTAATAAATCTTCATAATCTTATTACGGAACGCGTTTTAGCTGTAAAACGATCATAATACGAAAATGGTTTCTTTTATTGAAGTCATTGCTGAGCTCTGTTTTACAGGATGCCATTCAAATTAATATATTGTAGGCTCCTTAATCTATTTGACGCCATTATATCGATTACCTTTCGTGCGTATTTCCACGCTTTTCTTCATATAAGTGGGTTAACGAGACGGCTCATTTGATAGTAAGTGAACTTTATAGACTTTGACGGTCAGGTAGGGGTAACAAAAACGCTTTTGCCACGTTGTTGTCGCTTAGTTTTATATATATATATATATATATATAGATAGATATATATTTAGAGATATATATATAGATGGAAAGTGGCGATGATGTCTAAGGTGTTGGGCGCACTAACTTAGTAAATGCCTATTCACTCTTCTCTCGAAGACTCCTATATCATACGTGGGCGGGCACACCGACGCAGTCAAGTAATTCCTATCCTTCGTAGTACGCATAATAAACGACGAGGAAAACCGCATCGTTCGAACTGGCGGGATTATGGTGCAGAGTTAACTTCTGAGTCAGTGGGCAGATGTCGCTGCAATCGGATTTGCATCGAAAAGGGCGTTTGCGCGTGTACAGTTTGCTGGACATTGACAGGCCTGGATTATACCTATGAGCTTTAACAAATATCGATTTTTCTCCTTACTAAGAATTTTATTACATTACAGAGTAGGTACTTTATTTATAAATCAACATAGAATGAATATAAAAAGAAGAAAAAAATGAACATGTTTTTTGGTATACAACATTATGTATACTAACACCATTTGTCTTTTTGATGATGAGAAATATATCTTATTTACAGGTGAATAAAATTCAAATTCAAGCTAGAAAACAGCTAAATCATAGCTCTATAAAGCGAAGGTCAAAAAAATTGGTAGCTTTCTTTACCTTAAATACAAATGCAGTTAATACATACAAACAGGTAGACATGTGCATATGTAGTTATTTGGTCAATATTTTTAAACTTAGGTTCTTACGTTTATGTTATATTAACGTTTTGTTTACGTTACATTTATGTTAACGTTCAAATAATACGAAACATCACATGGTCCTTACTACATTTTATTAAAACTGTTCTTTCGTTTACATTATATTACGGTTAAGTTCACGTTATGTTTACGTAACATTTACGTTATAATTACAATACATTTTCGTTATTATTATGTTACATTTTTTTTCTATATTAAATAAGTTAGCGTTTAACTACGAAACCAGCTGATGGTAAGTGGCGACGTGGTCTGTGATGGTAAAGCGCACTAACTTAGTAAAACCCTATTCACTCTTGACTTGATGTCATTTACGTTATAATGAACGCAGATTTAAAAATACGAGAAACTAACACTCGGTCCATAGTACATTTTACTAAAATTGTATAACTCTTAACTAAATGTCTAATCGTATCAAGACTAATCGCCAACACGGCTGACTCGAGTCTTCCATCGTCACGTTACTTATTTATCACCGGCCACGCCCTATGGAGTCTGTAATACCAAGCTCTATGATTTACTGGACGAGATAATGTCTATGGGTAATTCGAGTTCCGAGTTTCTGCTGTGAGTTACGCAGACTTTCAAGGGAGTTCTTAGTAATGTTTAATGGCTGGTTATAGAAGTTAAATGTATTTTAATGGAAGATTAGGGTTCCGTAGGAAAATAGGAATATAATGAAAGTATACGAAATTCACTACGTCTGTGGATTCGTCCTCACGTTAGCGTAGATATCCTTAGTACTAGGTTTTTTTTAGTTTTTAATGGTTGTCGCAAGAGTTTGCAATGGAATAATTTATTTAGGAACTCACGCACTACATATTGGTACAAAATGTACGATTTCGGACAACCAGTGAAAAAATAGACAAGGAAAATATTTTCAAATTACCAATCAGAATCGAGTAATTAAATGTCATTTAATTTAGACGCAATCTGTTGACGTTGTTGAGGATGTTCTCGCTCTGTTTTCATTCCCTCTCGCTCGCACAGCGACGCACACTACGAAGCGATGTTGAAATTTTTTTTATTTGATTTGTTTGTATGGAATCTTAAAAAAAATATTACTTAGTTATGATGTTTCATGTTATATGCTGCTATAATATTATATACTTCTACTCTATAAAATCTGTTTATTGGCGTGAACAAATATGTGTATAAATATTAATATATGGTTAATATATATATTACTAGCTGACCAAAAACTTTATTTTGCCATATAAAATATTTTTAGCTAGGTAAAATAGTGATTCGTGATGGAAAGCTGAAAATTTAGGGGTGAATGAATTTTTTAATGCCACATTATAAAAAAACTAAAAAAAAAAAGTTCAAATTTTTAAAATGTTAGAAGTGGACAACTCTTATCAATTAGGGGTATGAAAAATACATAGTAGCCGATTTTCAGACCTACTGAACATGCAAATAAAATTAGTTCAAGCCGTTTCGGAGAAGTATGGTAACATTGTGAACGAATTTTGTATATAAGATCAAAATAGGTCTTTTTAATTTCTTATTGGTTTGGAAAATAGGAAATCATACCTTGAAAATAAAAAAAAATATATACATAGTTAAGATTCTATTGCAAGGTGTTTGTACAGAAAACAGGCCAGAGTTTCTACGACTGCAAATTACATTAGGAAGATAATCGGATTTGTTTAAGTAGCAATTTCTTTGCAAGGCTATTTGTATTTCTCTTTATTGAGGCTTAAATTGTTTTTAATCGAATAACGGTTTAAAATGTTAATTTAGGTAATGTAACCGTTGGGCTTTTAGATCGTCTCTTAGCAGTGTTATTGTAAGCTTATTTTGCTTTTTTCAACACAAGAGGTAAGCGAACCCGCGGGCACATACTAGTTTATTATTTGCAGGCTGATATTATGTAAACTTTGTTAGCTTTTGAATAAAATACAATATAACAAATTTCGGCGACAGCTTGTTCGAAAGTTCCAGAAACAATACTACGGAAAGGTCACGTGAAAACTGGAATATCAGATATTAAAACGAACATGTTACGCAGTACGAGAAGGTCGCTTACGAAATGAATTGATCAAAATCAACTCGAAATGGTTATTTATGTTATTTTCCACTTTCTATAGTATCTACTTTAGGTATGTAACTACATGTGGGAACTTATTCACATTATATTTAAATTTTGTGTAATACTAAGTTTCTTTTAAATATTATTTGTAATAAAATTAAAAGACTTCTAAAAGGACATATATTATCAAACTTCAATAAACTACACTAAAATGTTATTATTTATCGTATCCAATTTGATTTAATTTAATTTCATAACAATTCATATAAAATAACAAATGTAATTATGTATACCTTAAAAAGTATACATGTTTACGTAGATTCATACATAATCCAACATCGTAATAAGTCACTAGTGCCACATCCAGTACTTAGAACTTTAGATCCTACTTATATAATTTCCAAGAATTTTTATTTATCTACAAGGTCAACTTATCCATAAATATTTTCGTAAAAAATGTGCAGTTATTTTTAAAGCTTTTTTGAATGTTGTACAAATTAATGTCTAAATTTTCTGTTTAAATATAACTTATATTTACTTTGAATAGTACACAGTAAAGGAATTTTTGTAATTCTCTTTGAGGTTAATACAGGTCTTATACTATATATTGTTTAATATTATTATATCCAGTAATATTAAATTTTTCTATCGCTAATCAAAATTAAATTGTTTCGGTAATTATGACTATGTTTACAGTATAAATTATTTAATTTATATATTTTTTTATCATTGAATGTTATTGTAATATGTATGTGATTGGATATAAAGGGTTTATTTACTAATTTTTGTATTTAGTGGGAAACTTCAACATTTTTTATAAACTATTTCACTATTCATTATGTTATTCATATCATATTTATTGAGAATATGGTTACTTACCTACGTACCAATGGAATTAGTAGCAATACTTCCTGAAGTGATAGGTCTTCTTTAGAATATGGAAAATAATATAATGAAATGTATGACTTTTTATCTCATAGGTACTTTTCATGCCAGCGTAATGAACAAATAATTTTGTACTCTATGAGTTATTCAAATTTGTAATGAAATTTAATACATAATTATCCTAAATTCCGAAATTACAAAGTTTAAGGAGGATGGGAATTATGTGTATTGTACTTGAAGTAACCTTACTCGTGACCATGAGGTAACCTGAGTTCAGTAGTGGAACAGCAACCGTATTTTTCAGTTTTTTTTTATTATAAAAAATAAGTTAATGCTAGACATCGATCCCACCTGATGGAAGTTAGTGATGATGTCTAAGATGTTAGACACAACTTAGTAAGTTAGTAACCCAGGTTGCAACACCTTTTAGCTAAAAACCTTTTAACTGTGATTCAAATATCTGCTTCATTTTTCAGAAGGTATGTGTTACCTACACAGTTTATGGAAATTATATTAAGATTTTTCAAATTTACTTTTGGCACTACAAACTTATCGCAGACTGAGTTTTCACTGAACAGAACTGACTGACTGAGCAGTGTCTATTTTATTTCATTTCACTTTGTTTCGTTTCGTTTCGTTTCATTTCGTTTAATTTCATTTTATTTTATTTTTCTTTCTTAGGAAAACTTACAACTTATATACAAATTTACAAGTTTTCACGATTACATACCGGAACAGTTTTGATAAAAGTCGGTATATGTATATATTATAAATTATGACAAAAAGTACTAAGTTGATAGAAATAACATAATTTAGGTGGTGTATAACAATGTCCCTATCTTATATTTTCTGCTACCTCGAAATTGTTATTGCTATGGTAGATCCTAATAAAGAATAAATTGTTGCAGTGAGATGGCCCGGTGGGCGCTGATCCAGCACAGAACAGTCTGGCTTCTCATCTTCCTGCTCCACGTCGCGTGGGCCACACCGGGTAAGTTATCTTGGGATAACACCGCTTACACACAGACTGGCGATATCGACGAGGAATGTTATGGAGCTCCGTAACCGAAACTAGCGGTTATCCGAAATAAAAATATATCTGTTAGCATATCCCTTATAAAACTTTGGGATAGTTTCGGGTAAGGGCGGAGTCTAAAATATGTTACGACAGGCTTTTGTGTCCCTAATTTATAGAGATGCGCCGACTATAACTTTGGTCGCCTGTGAAAAGTCGACTTTACCGACTAGTCGGCACATCTCTACTAACTTTTGCCATTGGCCTTAAAACAATGCGGATATTTCACACTTGAATTCTTCCATTGCATTGTCTTCGTCCAAAGCATTTATTGCTCCCCCTCTGCTGGACTCGAGTCTCCACTCAGAATGTAAGAGCCATAGTGGACCACGCTGGCCAAGTACGGATTGGTGGACTTCACACAAATTTGAGAATTTTATGGAAAAATCTCAGGCCGATCTTCACGATATGTTCCTTCGCACGCAACTAATAATCAACTTCTGATACGGTCATAACTTTGAAACTTGTAAGTGCGCGCCGCAGGCACCCCGCACCCTTAGTTGTACCAAAAGAAGTTTTACTGATTTTTTTTTAAATGATAAATCTACGTAACATGTTTAATCCCTTTCAAAGATACAATCCCGCACTCATTATCACCTTCAACTAATTATCTAAAGTTTCTAATCTAACCGACACGCACTTCATTTATCTGACTTAGTCTTAGTTTAATTCTTCCTCCGTATAATTGGACTCTTACTAGATCCAATTGAATCTCGTTTAACGAGCGGAGTGCCATTGTGGGGATAAAATCTATTATTATCTCCTTTTATTAACATTTTTATGTGATGATGTGAGGAAATTGAATTGAATGTAGCCTTCTTGGGAGATATACGTTCAATTATGGCGGTCTGAAAGGAAATATAATATTCGGGATATTTCTAATATTGGAACAAAACGAACACGGAAATTAAATGAAATTTCGTTAAATACCTAACATGAATAATAATTTTTATATGTATTAAAAAAAAACCCATTTTAAAGTACACCGACACAGTCGAGGTCAACTAAATACGCTTTATTAGGGATAGCTCCAAAACTACTGTCCAAATGTCGCTCAAATTGAAATGAGTCTAAGGTCCGGGAACGACAAGCCTCAGCTTTGGAATTTAAAAATATCAAATTAGTATACCCAGTAAAAGGTTATGACGTAACGTGAATAAAAACAGCCGAAACAAGCTCTTCCCTTTTTGAAGCTTTAAAACTAGGAATTAGTTGTACTTATTACAAAAAAATACATTTCATCAAATTGATTGTACGGCCTCATCATTCTTTAATCATTTCAACATTTGAATTGTCCTAAACTACTCTGTTACTTCTACAGCAGTACCGTTAAGTTTTGAAATGTCCCGTCCCGTTAAGCGATATTCCATTAACAGCTCGCCGAAGTCTTATTCAAATTCCCATTTATCTTTTTGTCTTCGGCAACAAATTTGCCGCTCATTTCATCGTGACGTAGCACCCATTCATTGTGCTCATTGAATGGTAATACCAAAGTCAACGACACAATACAGTTTGTTTATTCAGTACAAATAAAGTGAACAAACGATTATCCGATCTCACCGCGAGAAAGCATTGAATTTTTAACCGTTTCTCAGTATGTATTGTATTAGAAAAGCTGATTTTGAAATGAGATGTCAAGTTACTACAATACTTCGTATTTAACTTCTTTTTTTTCTTTTTTTACCATAAATAAGTTAACGCTTGATCTATCCCACCTGATGGTAAGTGGTTATGAAGTCTGATGGTAAAGCGCACTTACTTAATCGAAGATTAAAGAGAGCACCTACTGATCAGGTAAACCTATGATGTGAAAAAGACAGGAGGCATCTACTGGATTTAAAAGGCTCCCGACCGTTCAAGCTGGCTCAAATTCGGAGAGGATTATGTCTAGCAACGGACGTCCAAAAGCTGATGGTGGATGAAATACAATTTCACGTATTATAGCCTTTTATTCACTGACCAAATTTTGCTCAAATGAAAAACATGAAACTGCAAACACGAAAACAATTCGAAAACAACATAAAACTAGATGAGAGGTGCTTTCTTAATTGGAGCGAATCGTAAAAGGACTTGATAACTTGTTCCTGCCTTTAAGAGAAGCAAATCAAACATGTGATATTGAGAACATAGTCGCTAATTAATAGTTGTATATGGCATAAACCCTTTATTTTGTCAGTGAATGGGCGAATACTCGAGTACGACTTGGTAAGTAGGTTTGTAATTGGTGGTTTCCCAGCCACACCCGTTCTACGGAATCCGGTTGCTTTGTATATGATTTTGTAGATAAGATAACCTTACTTATTGTGGCAACTGGATTTGGTATAGAGTACAAATTTTGCAAACTCATTTAAAATAATTTTTTCATCTTCCTTATACGTTTATGTTCTGCGTATTTAATTCATTAAATTTTGATTCATCTAAAGTTAACCTTGGTTTGAAAAAATGTAGATAACCGAGGAACGAATCATCTGACAGCAGCTGTCAATATACTCGATGTGACATGATTATTATAATAAACGGCTGACTCAGGTTACGAGGTCGGATTCATCCGACTAGTTTCGGACCTGTCCGAGGTCCTTCATCAGGAGCCATCCGCGACGACAGCGCGCTTGCGACTGAAACTAGTCGGGCGAATCCGACCTCATGACGTGAGTCAGCTGTTTATTATAATAATCATGTATTCAGACACTCACGAATCTTTCAATGATAAAATATGTAGTCGATGTTAGTTACATCTTTTACAACTGTTAAGGAGGCAGTTAGTTTGTCAAGATTAGATACTAGAGCAACCTTAACCAGAACAGAATTGACACTGCAAACCAATTTTGAAAATTCTTCAGATGTTCTTAATTTAACAACTACTATTTAATTATCTTTATATACGTGAACATAAACCTATACGGCAAAACATACATACTAGGTTGTTAGTATCGAACTACAAATAAATGACAAACTGACGTATTCGTAAAGACGTTCGTAACCAAACTATTACAGATTCCCCTATTAAATTATAAACGTTAAAATTCACGGATGTTAGATAAATCCCAGTTGAAAGCTGCTAATTTAAACCAGCTTTAAACCTAGGACTAATGGTAGTCTTGAAATTTAGTAGCAATAAATAGAGTGGTTTCATAGAAGAACTGTATATCATCCGAAGCTAGTTTATCGACGATGTTATTTTAACGTCGAAATATATTAGTTTCAGTTTCGCTGGACGCCTGGTAAATCTCACAAAGAATTTATCACTTTTAAATAAACGTATTTCTTATAGGTAAAAGTGGGTAATAACTAGGTTAAAATTGGGTACAAGTTTGACTGATGTGATATTTTTAGTGATAGAATTCAAACATTTTTTTCATTTTGCAGGTCCGTGTGAAGTGGAGACTGGACAGTCAAGCATCATTGTAGATATAGAGGAGAGTAGAGGAGACCGTAAGTACAAATACTACATACTATAAAGTCCCCGCACTGCGTCTGTTTGTTCGCGATTAACGCAAAACCTATTTAAACTAATTTTCTTTTGATTTTCACCAATAGAAAGAGCTATTCTCGAGGAAGGTCTTGGTAAATAATTTGATGGGGTTTTGTATAAATTTACTGGAATATGATAATAATTGCTGAGACAATCAGAAAACAACAAGTTACTTAATTAACAGAATCTGTATACAAATTCAATACTAAGGAGCGAAATACAATCCAAACATCTTCAGAAACTTTCACATTTATATTAATAGGATTTATACGACAATTTTGACCCAGCCTATGCACAAACGTTACACTCATGAGTAAAAGCAATATGAGTGGTAAAGTGGTATTATTTGGTTTTAAGTTTTACGTTAAGATATTGTGGTTTTTAATATTTCCTTCGCATTCCAAGGCTTTTATTTGAATCTCTAACTTAATTTGTACATTTGTCATAAGCTTTTTTGCTTGAGAAATCTTGACGTTTCTATCTTTGTTGATGATGATTTGCCTTGAATTTGTATTAAGTCTTTTTGGAGTTTTTTTAATGTCATTATCAAGCTTATATCTCGTTAGCTTGCATTGGTTCTTCATCAGCACCTTCATCAGCATCACCAGCAGCTTCATCAGTAGATTAAGCAACTCTAGTCGCGTTCTTAAGAACGATAGACGATCTTGGTAGTACTGCTGTATAAAATTTATGAGCGCTTTCGTACTCGTTATATCAATAAAGTTAGCTGCATCACTCACAGGTGTGACGGGGGCAATGAAATGTCAGAGGCAATGGGTAATATGCCATTATCTGAGTGCGACCCTATTTTGTCCTTGACACTTCTGCATCTGCAACTTTGTGCTACCATTATTATTTTATAAGCTTGTCATGTTGTAATTTTGTAGGTGTTCTATAGTAAATTAAATCTTTCTTTCTTACTTTGTAGAGCACGTAAAGTCCGTTGATTATCATTGTAATATTTAATAGCAGTAATTAAATTAAAACTTCTTGTGCTAATATGTTAGTGAAGATATAACTAATCACCTAATTTAAGTAAGTAAATTAGGATTCTCTGTGCCTCTGACCTTGTAGTCGGTGGATCGGATTAGATGGATGGATGTTTGTTCCTCTTTAACGCAAAACGTACTGAACGGGTCTGAATGAAATTTGGCACAGAGATAGATTATAGTCTGGAAAACTACACAGGCTGCTTTTTTTTATGTACCTACCACGCGGGCGAAACCGCGGGAGGATACTAGTGTTCAATAATCATACAATTTCCTGTGATCCTAGAGAGTGTTTTGCATTGTATAATTTTAGAACTGCTTGTGAAGTATGAAAATATATCCATTGCAGAAGTAAACCAAAGCACAATACCAGCGGAACTGCCAATAGTGGGGGAGCCAGATGTGGACGTGGTGCTCTCTACCGTATTCCCCAAGGGACCAACGTTGTTCCAGCTGGACGGCAAGCGACTCCAGCTGTTGGAGCCACTTGACAGAGATGCTGATAACTTATCGCATATGGTGTTTCAGGTACTGCCTTTTAATTATATCTTTATATAATTGATTGTGATTTCGACTGCGAAAATATTATTAATTGCGGAATTAATATGATCTGTATACAAACTTTCGCACATTGAGGAGATGAATTCTTTCTCAATGTTCTACGCTCTAGGTCCACTGATTTTGGTCTTGTGAGTTAATAAGTAACGGTCTCCTTAAATACGTAGTGTAATCTGAAAAATCAAATCATTTATTTAATGTATTTTTCAAAACACTTATGAAAATGCATCAATAGTTTGGATTGGGAAGATACAATACAAAAGAGGAGAAGAAACGAAGACTAACTCCGCAGCATATCTTTTCAAAGATACATATTATAAATGCAAATACGTAAAAATACATAAAAATAGGTACTATTGTTTAGTTTTTTATGTTTACAAGCGACCAGGGTAGAATCTAAGTGTAATCATTGCCGCATGTAGCCATCAATATAGTATCTAAGGCAAAGCTGCGCAACCCCAGGCCCGCAGGACATAATGTGGCCCGCGAACGGATTCTAAATGGCCCGCCCAAGTATTTTTTTAGAACTTTAAATAATTCACGCAAGTCCTGAAAATAATTAACTAGGAATTACTAGAGGCCCGGAATAAATTTATCATCCCTCGGTTTTGCCCGACTGTCAAAAAGGTTGAGCATCCTTGATCTAAGGCATCGCTGATATGAGAAAGTATTTAAACGAAAGATATTTATAATCCTGTAACGAATGTTAAAATTTACTTCTTAAAATAGATTGTTTATATGAAAATTGTGAGTAACATTAAAGAAATTGATGACGTCATATCACTTCGTTGTCTTGAATATCTAGTATATAATATAAGGTAAAATATTAGTCAAAGTCAAAAGTCAAAAATCATTTATTTCATGTGGGTATTTTCATTACAATTTTGAACGTAAATTATTTGGAATCTATCACCGTTTCGGAAAGGTCATAATAAAGAAGAGAAGAAACGGCGAAAGAATTTTAAGAATAATAAATAAATAAGAATTAAATTTAAGAATCACTTGTCTTAGAAAAAAATCCGAGTTCTCCTATTTCTTATTGTTGTAAATCTGAGATACTGATCTCTTGGCAGAACTGTTTCTTTTAACAGTTAACACTTTCAACTAGTTAACTGCAATTGTAAAGTAACAATGTCAATTTAAGATTAATTTAGTGTCTGATAATGTAATGTTTTCTTTGCCTTTCCATTCGTTGGCGCTTTTGTCATTAAATTTGCTCGTGATTGCGGTTTATGTAATTCTGATATTTTCATTAAAATTGCAAGTAATTGTAATGTGTAATTCGATTTTATCTCGAGGCGAAAGTAATTATAGAACAGTAGCAAAAGAGTTCTTTACATAATATAATCTTGGTATCAAAACACTTATATCCTTGAGGTTTATATCCTATGTACCAGGCTGTGCAACACGAACACGGTCGGTAGGAGGGATGAACGTTAGTGGCAAAAATTTCATAGGCGCTGCCGTGCTTCGGAAGGCATGTAAAGCCGTCGATCCCGTTTGGTTAACGTCAGATGATAGCTTGGCTTTAAAACTAACTGGTGACTGATAGTGGCAAAATTTCATGAGCACTTCCGTGCTTCAAACGGCACGTAAAGCTCGGTTGGTTACTGTTAAACTTTCGACACTTGAATTGATCACTAACTCCAATCCGCATAGCAGAGTTAGGTAGTAAGACGGTAGAGAAGAGAAGTAAGATTTTGCTGGAATAGCTTCTGAGTCTTCACTCACGAGTAGCATACACGCGTGAGCCATGGCCAGTAGTGGCCGATTAATAGCCTATTAATGGTCAATTAACTAGGTTGCCAATCTTAAATGTTTCATCACAACCAAACTATTGGATAATTTACAAATTTTAATTGTTCAATTTATTACAAAACTAAGATTGATATCGCATGTAAGTTGCTACGGTATCTGAATGAGCTATTCAATGAAAGCAAACAATTTGTTTTCTCATCAACCAAGACACTTGAATTCATTTGAACGCTGAACGCCTCAGGCTATAAATTGTACATTAGTAATTGAAGTCGTAATAGGCGTTGTATGTGTGTCTAAACATATACAGGGTGTCCCACGTCTATGCCACATGAAGGGTACCTTAAAAATTGAAGACAAACAGTTTTACTGACAGAAGACCGACTTTGAAATGAAGATTGAATTTGATTTTAACTACAATATTAACTGTATTCAAAGATTTTTAAATAATGCCTTGCCTAAGCCGGTTGTCGAACCTGCTAAATGTGAAAAAAAATCTGTCGTTTTACCTTTCTTCTTATCTACTTTTAGTTTAATTGTCTATCTTAAATATTTAAGGGTATTGCCCTCCATGGCATAGCCGTGGGACACCCTATATAAGTAGTTAGTATACCAATCTGAGCTATTGATATTGATCTATTGCTATAGCTGATCAATGTCTGGGCCTTGAGACAAATGCTTTTTCTGTTAGCGTTCGCGCCAAACGCTAGTTCAAAAATGTATCAGAATTATATTTGCTGCAGAAAGATATAACGTCTGTTTTTCCGCAATAAACGTCTTTGCCATACATTTTTGAATTAATGTTTGGCGTGAACGATAACAGAAAAGACTACGGAATTATTAATTGAATGAATTTGTACAGGCTTTGAGTATTTTTTTTTGTAAGCTGCAATACTTGTAACTTTGTACTTTGTAAGACAGCAATACTGTCTTTTCTTGGGTATAGGTCCCGTGGACGGGATTATCCAAATGGAAGTAAAGCTTTTATTTGTGTATTAAAAAATAAATTTTTAATCTAAGCTTATTTACATCTAGTGATAAATCTTAGCAAATCGAATCAAGTTTCTGATAAGGGACAGACCGAAAAAATCCTAAAACGATATGTGCTCTTATTAAATAAAATTAAAATACTTACGCATCTATAGGTACATCCCGAATAGTTTTTAGTTCTGATCTAATTATAAATACCTGTACTTACATATCTGTGTATAGGTACATCCCGAATAGTTTTTAGTTCTGATCTAATTATAAATACCTGTACTTACATATCTGTGTATAGGTACTTCCCGAATAGTTTTCAGTTCTAATCTAATTATAAGTACCTGTACTTACGTGTCTATGTATAGGTACTTTCCGTATAGTTTTCAGTTCATATTTAATTATAAATACCTGTACTTACGCATCTATAGCTACTTCCCGAATAGTTTTCAGTTCTAATCTAATTAAAAAAACCTGTACTTACGTAGCTATAGGTATTTTATTAACAAAAATATACAAATAGTGTTGTTCCACAGCTGGTGTGCCAGGTGAAAGCAACGAAGAAGCGGCGTACGATCCCTGTAATTGTGAGAGTATCGGATATCAATGACAACGCGCCGGTTTTTCAAGGCACACCCTACGAGACCAGCATATCCGAGGTGAGGCTCGATAATATGACAAGTTGTGTCGACAACCGTAATAGACCTGTTTCGATTTATAAGGTTTAATAATCTGCTTGTTTATTTATGAGAATCTGTGATATTAGTGTCTGTTAAGCGTTATTAGTGATAGTAGTTCAGTTATTTAAAATGTGGAAAATAATTCACTAAAATATTTACTTGCTATAGTTTGTGAGCTGTAATTTTAACATATGTATTTTTTATTTGATGGTAAGTATGGTAACAGAATAGTGCATTTTGTAAAGTTTCCAGACGTTTGAAGAAAGAAATATGTAGTTACTTGATATGTGTTATGTAAATCTTTAAATTTAATCTTAAAGATGGGGGGAACTAAGATTTTTTTTTGTACTATTACTGGCAAACCTTTCTCTGTAATGCAGGAGTATGTTGCCACTACGTTACTTTGAATAGGTAAAGGAATTTTAGGCGTCCTATAGGTATACTAATTGCTCTGGACTAGAAATTGGTCGCTTCGACGGAACGTTGAGAAGTAACAGGAATTTATATGATACTAAGTTTTGCGTGCGATTTAGTCCGCGTAGTTGTGGTGGTAGGTGGTGGTCAAAATGCCATACGTGAATTACTTGCGAACGTATATGTTAACGGTTAATTTAATACATTTTCATATGCTCCACACTCCGCTTACCACGCGCCCCGCCAACCGAGTGTGGAGCGACTGCCGGTTCATCATTTTATTATCTTTATATATTATACTACTCTTTTCTAGATGTTTATATAGCCTATGTCACTCTGTGATAATTTAGCATTCTAGTGGTGAAAGAATTTTTGAAATCGGATCAGTTCTTTTTGAGTTTATTCACTACAAACATACAAATCTTTTCTCTTTATTATTAATATGGATAACACATATTTTTTATTTTTTACTGTATATAAAATTCTGCATTTATAAGATTTTACAGATGTGGCACTTCATCTATTACAAAAATACTGATGGCTAATTATTTTTAACTCTAATATGTTTTTCCATATCCAGCTTGTACCATTAGGATCAACGATATTCGATGGAATTCGAGCAATGGATCCTGATGCTGGAGTCAACGGCCTGGCCGAATACTTCATAGTACCAGGAGACAATAAGACGTTAGAAGCTGCGAACGCGGCAGACGGGTACCGCCTGTTCGCTATCCCGCTCCCACACCAGGGCCAGGTGACCGTCAACGGCACTTTGGATTACGAGCGCACTCAGAAGTATCTAGTCACTATTGTTGCTTCTGTAAGTATAACATTGTTTTTATTCCTATTAACTTTCAGTAGTATTTTCCGGCAAATGCCCATACTCCAATTAGGTCGTAGGAAAATGAATGAATGATCAACTTTTACTCGAATTAATACATCATGCTTTGGACAATTAACATCTCATTCTACTCTCAACTCAACCTAAAATAATACATTGTTAAGCTTACTTTTCAATGCTGCAAGAGTTCAAATTCTGCGTGCACCAATTCGAAGTTATGTAAATTATGTGTATGGGCCATGTCTGTGGTATCCTGAAATTTCTAAAATACTTTTGATGAAAGAAAACCTCGTGAGGAAACCTATCAGTTAATTCTTGAAAAAATTCTAAAGTCGAAGTGTACCTACCCGCACTTGTCCACCGTGGTAGACTATAGCTGGTACTCTTTATATTGTGCAAGAGATCCGAACCTAGTAGGAAAAAAGATTTCGATGAATATTATAACCTAAGATTCTTATAATGTGTTTTCCAGGATCGCGCACGTGATACAAAACGACGTTTGTCAAGCACGACGACACTGACTGTTAATATACAAGACGACGATGACCAAGATCCATCATTTATATATAAAGGCTGTACACTTCATGAGGGCGCTTGCATCAACCCGGAATACACTAGTTATGTAAGTAATAAATTATTTTTTGAAATCAGAATTAGAAAAGCGATGCTCTTTTAAAAAAGTCATTGATAATTAGTTTTGAAGTATAGGTTACAAATTTATAATTAAAGCTTTTAAGTATTACTTTTTGAAAGCATGATCTGGAAGAAAAGTGACGACAATTCTACAATAAGTGCCTTCAGATTCTACTTAAATTGGGTTTTTTAAAAAACAATTTGTTAAAATAGTTTCTGTATACGCTCTGAATTTATTTATAAGTTTTTATTGCTTTTTCAATATCTATGTATATATGACCTCGTAACTGTGTGTTGGAAATAATAACTTCTTAGAAATTTCTTGTCGCTTCTTCTTCAAGACGTCTCACCGTGGGGATTCATCGAAGCGAAAGGATAGTTGGACTTTCGAAAAGTGTTTCTAAATACCGATGGTTAACCCAAGGATCAGAATTTATTATGTACTCGATGGTCTATAATTCTTAATGAATTTCATCTTGCGTTTACAACTGGGACCAACGGCTTAGCATTCTGAAGCACGAAAACTCCTCATCACATCCTCCTACCGCACCGGTTGTTGCCTAACTCGATCGATCGTTTAAAATCGGCACAACACGCCGGCCACTGATTCATAAATCTCACTATCGATTTCAGGTAAACAGCGGAGTTCTAGCAGGTATACTGACGATAGAACCAGAGAAGATCCAAGCAGTCGATATGGATACTCTTAACGCCAGGATAAAGTACAGTATAGAGAGTGGCGAACCTGACTCCTGGGGAACGTATTTTGACATAGACCAGAACTCTGGGGCAGTGCGGCAGCTTCTGCCCGTTGATACCAGCATTGCGAAGAAATTCCATCTGGTCATTAAGGTAAAATTAACCTTTTGTGTATGGCATAGAGTATAATATTTCTAAATCTGTTAGTAACACCCCAGTCTTAAGTTGTTGATGTCCATGGGCGGCGGAGATCACTTGTCATTAGAAGATCCGTCTACTTGTTGACCTGCTTATCCCATCAAAAATGTTAGGGCTTGCAAGCTTAATTAGATCAACTTCCTCTTACACTACGGAGCTGAAATTTTGCATAAACCTTCCGTCCTGATGACAATGCATTTTTATGACAAGCATGACTTGATACTATGCTCAGGATTGGCTCCAGACAAGGGAACTCCTCAATGGTTATCAATAAATTAATGAAATTTTGTGTGTTTCTTTGTATTATGATTCTATAATGAAAGCTTGTGTTTAATTTTAAATTATTTTTAATAAACTTTATTTTACTTTAAATAAATAAGTGCTTGACTTATCCCACCTGATCGTAAGTGGCGGTGAAGTCGTCGAGACTTGAAGACTGAAGACAAGACAACTGAAGACTAAAAGCAATAAATTCTCTGTTTACAGGCTGAAGAGATATCAGAAGCCCGGAGGTTTACAACAGCAAAGTTAACTATCACAGTACGGCCAGTGGATTCTAGCCCGCCCGTGGTGACGTCATCGGCTGATGAAGGGCAGGTTGAAGAGAATTCTCCCAGAGGAACCAAGGTCTTGGATATGAATAAACAGCCTATACGACTGAGTGTTTCTGATCCGGATTTGGTAAGCGATTTTTGAGATGTAACTGACAAACTAGTTTCCCCTTGCGGCTTTGCCTGCATTGTAAGTACGTTAATAAAAAGTAGCCTATGTGTTATTCCAGACTATAATCTATCTCTGTGCCAAATTTCGTTCAGATCTGTTCAGTAATTTTTATATTAAGCGGAAAAGCAATTTTTACTAACTTCAAAAAATGGGGGAGAGCCTCAATTCATGTGTATTTTTATATGTATAATGTATATGTACATTAACTCAGAACTTTTTACGGAGTGAACCGATTTTGATAATTATTTTTTGATCGAAAGCTGGTGTTCGTCGTGTGGTCTCATTTTTAGCGACATCTGAAGAGTAGTTTTTAGTCGTGGTATTTCGACAGCTTTGAAATCCTACATTGCGTGTGGATTGAAGGAATTCCATTTTAATAGTATCGCTGTCCAACTTGTCATATCCTGTCATATTCCTAGGTTAATATTTTGGATTACATATTCCAGGGCCCTGGAGATCCAATACCGAAGTACACGTTTGAACTGACGACCAGTTTCTTCGATATAGACGAAGAAGGGTATCTCATCGTGAGTGATGAGAGACTCGACCGAGATCCTCCTAATCCTGGGAAATTCAGGTTCCAAGTACGTATCCTCATAATAACCAACGTTTTCATAGTTCTGCTTGTTGTTTTTGTCGTAAATGATCGGCGAAGTTAAGCTAGAGTGATTACGGTAGGAGATTCGATGTAAACTTGACAGATTTGTTTGGTAAAGTTGACAGATTTGAAAAGAAAAAACAATCAAGATTTGCTCGGAGTATATAGGTCTCGACACCTTTTCTATATCCCCTAAGCTTTTTCTGGTATATCCGTTTTAAAGTTTTACAAGTTACAATTACAGAAAACTACAAAAACTGCTGTAAAACGGGTGAAATCTATAGATCCCATCGTCTTTTATCCAAACCGCTGGTACACTCATGAAGCACCCTGTATAAACAAGAGTATATCTCCGCCTCAGAATCAAATGCACTGCACCAAGTATACATTTCTACATCACCTGCCGCCCTTGTACATTTGTTTTCTATTATGTAGACTAAATAAAATAAAATAAACAAATTTAATATTCAATAATGGTTCAGATATATGGATAGCTTAGTATTTTGTTCTCTCGAACGGAGGGCCAAGGGTTCAAATCCTGCGACCTATTATTTACAAAGTTATGAGCGTAGTACAAGTTTTACGGTGAAGTAAATCATTGTGAGAAAAAGAGAAAGTTACGCATATTTTTAGCGAGTGTGTGTGAAGTCCACATATACGCATTCGGCCAGCGCTGTGGCAGAACCGAGCCCAATAGTGGGACAATAATAGGTTGACTATGCTTATTATACGTGTTAATTGTGTTCCAGGTGGTCGGCAGAGAGGCGAGTGGAGGAGCAGCGTCAGCCCCGTTGTCTCTAGCAGTGCAGCTGTTGGACCAGAACGACAACGCACCAGTCATCCCAAAGACACAGCCTGTCACCGTGCCCGCTAGTCTAGAACCCACTGCTGTTTATAAGGTTTGACCTTTTGGTTTAACTTGGTTCGTAAAAATCCTTAGTAACATTCTTTAGTTTAATCCCCACACTGTTTAAACATTTTAAAGCATAAATCCAAAGACGCATACTATATCTTCGATAGTATTGATAATTCAAACTTTCACGCTCCATTTGACGTTTGAAGTTTTTCGTTCTTTTTCAACCTTCATTTATTTCAAGATAGGTTTAGTGTACGCGTTAAAACGTAAAAACACAAATGAACGAATTAAAGAGTAAAAGTTTGTAGGGCAAATAAATTTTACATTTAACTTAACACTCCGAATTTTTAATAGTTCATTAAATCGATATCCGATCCTTAGTACAGAATATGTGCTAAGAAACGATTTAAATTTATATCAAGAACTCTGAATGCAACAGGAAGATATTATTACCACATCTTATAGGTGGGATTGTTTTATGTTTTTTGAGTAAATATAACAAAATACAAGCTCAAAGTGTATATTTGTTCCAGGTGGAAGCAACGGATATAGACGAGGGAGAGAATGCTCGTATAATATATAGTCTGTACCACGTCTCTAATAACGGCGGGAATAAATTCACAATTGACCCCAATACTGGAATTATATGTAAGTTCTACCACCTCTGTTATTATGTGTACCTGATAAGCCAAGGTTGCTCAGCGCTATCTATTGTCAAGTTGTAAATCTTAAACATGGTAATGCGTATTGTAAAACACAGTGTACCTGAATCATACAGTGTCCAATCCGGCACCCTGTGTAATCCGACAGATCTGTGTACGTCGGATAGTCTGACACATCTGTGTATATCGGATAGTCCGACACAGCAATGTATCGCGCGTCCGTTGGAACTAATTTGAATTATTGCTTACAAAATTGTTAGTATAAAAAATGTGACAAAACCTATCTTTCATTTTAATTTAGCCAAAATTACACAATTTCTAATCAATCAGATTTTTTAAAAACGCACCTAGAACAACCAATTTGAGTTACATCACTATCGAGTTGTCCTTGTAGAATTTTTTTATCTTTAGAAATACTAAACCTATTCAAAAAGATTTCTTTCTTTTAAAATGATTTCCAGATAACATGAGAAGTGAAAATCGCATATCACCATCGAATCATGAGGATTTCAACTTAATTGATAAGAGTAAAATATATATATATTACCTGCTATTAATTTGCACGGATTATTTGCACAAAATCTGCATGACGTGTAATTCGTATCGTAGTATCGCATGGTTTTTTCTAACCCACACTAAGAGTTATTTTAAAAGAATTTTACTATGTCTTATAACCCATTAAACATAGATAGGTTAAAATTGCGACAAAATTTTTCCCGAGAAATTGCTTCAATTCTTGTACTTATCATTAGACTGCCAATGGCATTCGTTAAGTAAAGTTGTGTTTAATCTGTCGAAAAGATTCTAAATTAATAAGTTACATGAAACTCAAAACCATAATAAGAAAGAGGAATAATATTCCAATGTAAAATATTAACAACATAGATAATTAAAATTTCATGAATTATTACATTATACGATTAAAATATTTATAAATAAAGCCTATTTTAATTTGCCATGTGTAATACGTCATAGAGCATCCAAAAAGTATAATAGTATGGAAAAATCATATGATGTTTGACGTAAGTTTTAGAACATGGTGGATCAAAAACTGAATGAGAAAATTAAGTGACATATCTATGTTTATAATATCATTCGTTAAAACTAGCTGCGGCAATTAAAGTAGTTAATGGGTATTTGCATCTCTCCTTAGTACAGAATTTGTTTGTAGAGTATAAGTAGCCATCAAAAACTTTGGGTACAGCAGTTTTAATTAGGTAGACATATTCTTATTAGTCCTTGACTTAAATTTCAAGATCTAACCCACACACGCATGCGCACACGCGTGAGTGAGCACGTTCACAAGCATACAATCATAATATGATTTGACAAAATGAAAGTTAATGTAGAGGAGAAGTGTAATTATGATTATTGAAAAGTTGTTTTGGCCCTAGATATTAAACATGTAACGATTTTATAACAAAACTTTGTCATTGTCATCCACTGGTTTGTTTGTAAGATTTGTGAAGATGATAAAAATGCACTATAGTTCTTAAACGAATTTAAAAAAAAATGAGGACTACGTATTTTTCTATTTTTTTTTTATTATTTTTTTTTTTTTTTTATAATACTTTTTGATGTACATTACCAGCGAGTACCGGCCGGTTGCAAGCCGGTGAGCAGTACAGTGTAACTGTGCGAGCAATGGACGCTAAAGGGCTGAGTTCTCAAGGGATCGTAGAGTTGTTAGTAGCGCCTGGTCCTAACACCCGCCCGCCGCAGTTCTCGTCCCGAGATTACTTCGCGCCGGTGTCAGAGGGCGCTGCGATCAATTCCACTGTTACTACTGTCACTGTAAGTCGTATTTTTTACTACTTTTTAACCAACTTCTAAAAAAGTTTTTTTATACTGTATGTTAGCTCAGAAAGTTTTACTGAAACGATTTTGATTTTTTTGAAAGCGAGTACTAGTTACTTAGTTACATGAAATTTTAAGCGACATCTGACGATACATTATTAAGTTATCCCTTATAAAACGTATGTTTTGAAGCTGAAAAAGCAAAAATGAATTAATAATGACATTAATGCACTCTAGATGTATTATTGTACTCCTCCAAGACGGGTGACAAAAGCAGAAGGAAAAGGGAGATGAGTAAAAGAAAGTGAAAAAGAAGCGATTTCGAATTCAGACGTCTCAATCGGTTTTGGTAATAAAATCGCCCTAAAATCACATGAACAAAAATCAATATATTAACTTTTTTCTAATATGAAAATGTAAGGTAACATGATTTAAAATTTATCAATAATATTACTTTTATTTACAGGCCAAAGATCCCGAGAATGAACCTGTAACCTATTCAATAGTATCTGGCAACGATCTGCGCCAATTCGCCATCGGCTCCAATACCGGTATTATTACTGTTATCAGGAAATTGGACAGAGAAGTGCTTACTAGGTATCAGTTGGTAAGTGTTGTTAAATTTAGTATTGAACTAAGAAATAAGTGAAAAGTAAAATATTTAAAAACACAAGCTTTAATTATAGATCCCTAATACAAAGAAGGACACAAAATTTCATTGCCGTTGAGGAGTTCACTTATCTGGAGTCAAATATATTAACATACTAATATACAGACATACACTGCAAGTTAAAAAATACTTACAATAATAACCTTTGATTTAAAAAAATATTTGTGTAAAGAAAAAAATCGTAAATCAAATTAATTTTATAAAAATAGTAGAAGGTAGGAGTAATTTATTCTTAGATATAGTCTAGTCCTACTAATATTATGATTGCGAAAGCTTGCGAGGGTGGATGGATGTTGTATGTTTGTTACTCCTTCACGCAAATACTACTGAACGGATTTGCGTAAAATTTGATACAGAGATAGATTATCGTATAGAATAATTAAGAGTTTAATTAAACTCTAACACAATAAAAGTTATTTTTTAATCAACACATCCGCGAGGCAAACCACGTGGGGTTTCGTTTCTTAATTTAAACTTTAATATTATAATTACTGGAGTATCTTATTATTTATTTTAATATCATAATTTATTTTTTATTTTCAGATGATAAAAGCGGAAGACCCTGGTAAATTGTCGACTACAGCCACAGTGAATATTAAAGTTACTGATATTAATGACAATAATCCTAAATTTGACGAGGATTCATACACTTTCCATGTTAAAGAAGGTAAATATTCCTTATTCCTTTGCTAAAAACTCTTTAAAAGGGATTTTACTTTAAGAAAAAGAATAAATAAAATTACCTGACTAATTCGTATTGTTTACGTTTCTATATGTATGCAGCAGCTTGGTGAAGCTCTGGCCCTACCCAGTATGAGGACAGACCTATTAGGTTTTTTTAATAAGCAGGTGATCGAGCAGACGGCTCACCTGATGGTAAGTGATCACCGCTGCCCATGGACATTAACAACACCAGACTAATGCGATGCTAACCTATTGTCCACTAGGAAGAAAGTAATAGAATGACCCGCTGGAATCAATAACGACATAGAATGACCCCAGATACATGGTATAAGTTAATGCTTGACTCCCACCTGATGGTAAGTGGCGATGTACTCTTAGATGGTAAAGCGCATTACCTTAGAAGTTTATTTACTCTTGTCTTGAAAACACCTACATACTTGAGCGGAAACAGACGCTGGCAATTTATTTCAAACCTTTGCGGTACGCCATAGAAAGGACGAGGCGAAGGGAAGGAAGACTTAACGACACAGAGGAGAAGAGGAGAACTGGTTCTCAATCTCCCAACTGGAACGCAACGAATCGTTCTAATCTAAAATGAATGAGTTAAAACTACACAATATTTTTTTCAGGAGCATCTGGTGAGTCAGTAGGGTACGTCCACGCAAGTGACATAGACGAAGGTGTGAACGCTATGGTCAGTTATTCCATACCATCACATCTACCGTTCACCATTGACAACGGTACTGGACTCATCACCACCAACACTAAACTGGACTACGAAGATACAAAGGTATGTTATGATGATATTTTAAACTAGTTTTTGGCCGCGGCTTCGCTTGAGTGATAAAAAATAGCCTATATATTATTCCAGACTAAAACCTTTAACTGCACGGAACTGTGTGAAAACTTCGGTGACAATAGTTGGAAGATTTTTTATTTATGTACTATATCTCACAAAAACTACTGAGCAAATCTGGATGGAATTTGGGATAGAGAGAGATTATAGTCTGAAATAACACATAGGCAAATTTTATCAACATGCAACATCTGAAACATTATAAGTTTACTGTGGATGGCGATAGTAGTACGAAAGCTTTTTTTAATTTTAATATTTCTACTCTGTTAATAGAATTCGCATGAATTTGCATTTAAATATGATAAGTCGAATAAATAATAGTAATAATGATCATATCAATAGCAGTAATAATGATGATGATGATATATTCCAGGAATATGCGTTCGTAGTGACAGCAACAGATGGCGCTATCGACAATAATGATGATGATGATATATTCCAGGAATATGCGTTCCCAACAGGTGGCGCTATCGACAATAATGATGATGATATATTTCAGGAATATGCTTTCGTAGTGACAGCAACAGATGGCGCTATCGACAAGCGGCTCGGTACCGCGTCAGTCACGGTGCTTGTGGAGGACGTGCCCGATGAGGCACCTGTGTTCCAGAAGGCACTGTACTCTGTTCATGTGCCCGAGAATGCACCTAACTACCCTGTTGTTAAAGTTCAGGTTAGTGTCCGATTTTAAACTCGACTCTATGCACTCGTATATTATACTATGTTACAGAAACATACTATATATGTTTTTTGCTCCTGTTGTTGACCCAGATGCATGGATTGTTTTCATGATATATCTCGGTGAGAAATACATATCGTGAGTACCCGTGTCATAGCATAATGTTCAGGTTAGCATTCTGAAATTTAGTAAAATTTATAAAATCTTTGATTTTATACTTATGTATATAGACTCTTATTATTATTATGATTATTTACTGAAAGTTCAGATTATGGTTCATAATGCTATGGTTCCTTAATATCTACAATCTTATGCAATGGTTATACAGTAAAACAAGTAATTTTAACAAACTTTTGCAGGCGGAAGATCCGGATACTATACCAGAGATAACCTATACTATCCTCCGCGGAGATACTGATCTCTTCTCAGTAGACCGAAAGACCGGCACCATACGGACGCTCAAGCCGCTAGACCGAGAGACTGCTGCGAGACACGAACTACTCGTCGGCACTGAGGAGAACAACCAACAGGACATCGGCTCTACTACTACTGTTGAAGTTCTTGTTGATGTAAGTGTGTGTGAACGAGTGAGTGTTTGTATTTGATTACGTGCCTATGTGCGTTCCCACGTGCCTACATGCGTGCCCACGTGCCTACGTGCGTGCCCATATTCGTGTTCACGTGCGTATTACCTTGTTCACTTGCGTACGTCTGCCTACATTCATGTGGATGCGCATCTATTTCACTTAATGAATGTCAAAATTATATCATAGTGATGATGATATATTATACATTGATAATACTTTATATGACTATACATTCATTATTATGATACATGTTATAATGATTAATATCATCTACGACGTTTTTCAACATACTTACGAATAAATAAATATCGAGATATTGAAGTCGATATTTACACTAATATTATACGTATAAGTGGAAAGGTTTGATTGTTTGTTTCTTTGAATTGAATACGCTCCGAAACTACCGGACCGATTTAAAAAAATAATTTACCATTAGAATCCTGCATTATCCCTGATGAATTTATATAGGCTATATTTAATTCGAAAAAAAATAGGGATACGCGTGAAAATTACGATAATGTGACCCAACGTCTAAAAAAGAAAACGTATGTTGCGTACGCTGCGGTAATTATTGATAATTGAGCAACTTGATATATTACAGTTTTACAAAGGACATCCTTATCTACAGATAAGTCCACGATACCATATGTCTAACTATTACAGTATTCTAACAATAACTACTTTTTTGTGGTAACTGCTAGCTCCGAAGCAGAGCGAGGGAAAATTCTAGTTTTTAATAATTTCAGGATAAAAACGACAACGCTCCTATCTTCACATCTCTTATCCGTCCAGTAACCATCGAAGATTCGTCATCAATAGGCAGTCTTGTAGAAACAGTTGTCGCAACAGATTCTGACTCTACCGCACCTAACAATAGAGTTCGATATAAGTTGGTGGGGAGAGGGAAGTCTTCTATATACTTCCATGTTGAACCTGATACAGGTGCTGTGAGGGTTAGAGATGACCTGAGGAAGGAAACTGATAGTGAATATACTGTAAGTATATACAAAAACAAATAAAAGCACACACAACAAAAACATTATAGTAAAAGATTTTATTATAGTCTTGCGCCCCCTAATTTTTTTTATAAAAAAAAAATCTTTCTGATTGTAAAGTTTATAAAAAAAAAATTAACGCTATAAAAAAAGATTTCTTTTTGTTTTTATTTCTCTTCTCTTTTTTTATTCTTGTGATTTGTCCTAGCCTGTCAATAGGCAATCGAATAGGCATTCGTTCCTTGTTCTTCATCAATTGTCTCACTTTGGAAATTATTGCTGGATTCAGTGCCGGGGGCACATGAATGTATATTATCTGTTCATAGATTTTATTATTGCGATTCATGTTATCTACAGGCAATCTTAGTGCTAGGTATGGGTGTGTAAGCGTTTATTTTTTTCAGGTTGATATCCAGGCATATGATCAAGGCGATCCTGTGATGTCATCAGTAACAAGTCTAACGGTGTATGTCAGCCATTCTGCTACTGTTCCTCCTGATGTAAGTTTGCAAATATATTTAAAATTTACGGAACAATAGGGATTATTGTCTGCTGAAAAATAATAAATTACGTTAGTAATTTTGTATTTACAAATATACGCATATACATATGTGTTTATCGATTGTCTGATCACAATAGTAAATGCTAACACTTAGTTTGAGTGGCCGTGAGTGAGTTGTCCAAAGATATTTATATTTTTTAAATATGTTTAAATAATAATTCAAATATGATATTGAAGTTCTGTTCTTTACGTAATATATTCATACCTCAAAGTTTATATGAAATATATTTACTATTTTGAAATTTACTGTTTTAAAATATGAAATATATTCATATCTCAATTTTTAAATGAAATATGTTTCAGGTTGGTCTAGGTTTTGCAGACACAGTATATACGGAACACGTCGCAGAGAACTCTCCGAACGGCACTCTACTCAGAGTACTGCCGCTACTGAACAAACGGGAGCATTCTCCCGACACTCCCCTCAAATGTCGCCTTACAGACTCCTCACAAAAAGGTAAGTTAACCTGTCACTCACAGTCGTTAATGGTTACTTAAATTAGTCCTTAGTACAGAATTTGTATATACATATGTACGAAAGAAGGATTTAATTAATTATTAACGATAATAAAAGTTAATTTGAAAGTTAACGACTCATGATACACACTGATATTAATGAAAAATAATTGAAATTATATTTTTTATTAATTCTTTATAGTTAAGTGGTAATAAAATAATAATTTAATTGTTAAGTGGTAATATAAAATAAATAAAATGTATAATTTTTTAAGGTTTTTCTTTACAACCTAAAGTTATTTTAGAAATAACTTTATGTAAAGGTGAATTTATATAATTTACGTAAAGAAGAATTGCGTAAAAGAAATTAGAGCAGTTTTTGAAAATAATTATTTTGTTCTTTTGTTCAATTTCTGATTGTAAAATTAGTATTTCCGTAGAACACAAGAATACTAAATTTGTTAAAAAAATACTCTCTGATCCTGAAACTTTTAAAATGTAGCTTATTTATAACAATTAACCACATTTAAACTATTTTGTACACTTTTCAGGCATATTCTACGTAAAACTAAACGAAGACCGCGACTGTGCGATATACCTAAACACGAGTTCACTCGATTACGAAACACTATCCGAATACTCGTTAGAAGTTCAATTAGAATCGATTCAGGGATTAATAAATCCTGAGAATAGTAAAGCATTGATTAAAGTTCATGTGACAGATGTTAATGATAATGCTCCTGTGTTTGTGTTTCCTGATCAGTCTACTATAGCCGGGGCGAAGGGGAAGTACTTTGCGATTGCTACCAAGGATATGTTGCTAGGAACCAATGTTTTGCAAGTTAAGGTAAGTTGTAGTAACGTGTAGGCTACTAATATTATAAATGGGATAGTTTGTGGTGTATAGACAGTGGATGGATGGATGGATCGGTGGATGGATGGATGAATGAACGGATGTGAGTGTGTTCACTACTGTACTCCTTCACGCTAAAACAGATGAAGGGATCTGAATGAAATTTGTCACAGAAATGATGACATGAAATTAGTCTGGAATAACAGGCTACTTTTTATCACAACGCACCACGTAGGCGAAGCCGCGGTTGGGAACTAGTAACAATAAGAGTACTTTTAGCAGTTGATTATCACTTGCTAAGGAAAATATCGTGAAGAAGCTCCTGCAATCAGTGAGTTCTCCATGAAGTTCTCAAAGGTGTGTGAAGTCTTATCGTTCTGCTCTTGCCCAGCTTGGTAGACAAACCACGTTAGATTACCAAAAAAAAATACAACTTTTCAAATATTTCGAATATTTTTGCATCATATTCCTTAAAAGTTTTAAAACGCCTGTATTTTAAAAATAATTAAATGAAAACTAATATTGGAAATGTCTTATATATTTCTATCTCATTTTTCTCCAGGCCAAAGACAAGGACAGCGGTGACTATGGTAAAATAGAGTATCTCAAGAACTCATGGACGGCTGCAGCCGATGACTACTTCAATCTGGACCAAGATACAGGGGTCATTAGTAACTTGAAGACCTTCGAGAACGTTCCCAAAGATGTTTTACCGTTTAAGTTTAGTGTATCGGCTAGGGATAATCCTAATTCAGCCCAGGATTATAATATTGCGAGGGCTAATGTTGTGGTAAGTTTATTTTTACAAGTTTTTATTCGAATTACAGTGTATGTTTATATATTTGTTTGTTATGGGTAAAATCTTGCAAGCTTAATTTGACCTACTTTCTCTTACACTAATGAGCGGAAATTTTGCATAAAGTTTTCATCCTGATGACAATGCATTTTTATGATAAGCATGACCTGATATGTTTAAGATTGGTTGCTGGCAAGGAAACTCCTTAACGGTTAACAATACAGTTATGAAATTTTGTGTGCTTCTTTATATAATGGTTCTATAATTAAAGCTTGTATTTTAAATATTTTTAATAAATCTTGATTTACAAATAATCTGCATAGTAAGTACTGAAATCGGATAAAACATTAATTTTGAAGATATATTACTTGTTTTAATTATACTAGTAAAGTTTGGAGCGATAAAAAAATATTTGTTATGTTTATTTCCAGATTAATCTACTACAAAAAGACAATCAACTAGTAGTAGAAGTATCAAATATGAACGCAGAAACATTACGCCGTCGCACGCGATCTTTGCTCGCGGCCATAGAACAGTCGAGCGGACTGTACGTTGGACTCGAGAAACTCACAGCCAGACATTACTTGGGGGAGAATGGGACTTTGGAGAACGATGACAAGGGTACCGACGTCTGGTTGTACCTTGTAGACCCTATCTCAGGGGAGATACTTACCAGGGAATCGAAGGTGGTGAAAAAGTGAGTATTTATATATAAGTAGGCAAACGGATCACCTGATTGTAAGTGATCACAGCTGCCCATGGGCATTGATAACACCAGGTTGGGGTGTTACTAACGCGTTGCCTATCCGGAAGAAAGTAATAGACCCTAATACGCGGGGAAGAGAATGAAACAAGAGAGGCGGTGTATTGCTGAAGCAACTGAGTTCAATAAGGACAGCAAATGACCCCAGACACACCAACCACATACCACTTCAGAACGGGTGACAGAAGAATGGGGAGGAGTACGGCTGAGGGACGGGGAGAAAAAGAGAAGAACTGGCTCTCAAAACAAAGTTTGTAAGGACGGAGAGATGGATGGATGCATACAATATGGATGGATGGATGTTTGTAACTCCTTCAAACAAACTGCTAAACTGATCCGGATGAAATTTGGCACAGGTATTTAGAATAACACAAATACATAAATAACATGGGCACAGCTGCGGGCAGACACTCGCTATTTTATAATACAATAATTTAGGTGAACTTCATGCGGGCCTGGAGAAACTCACTACTTAAAATTTGCGTTACATAATAGTGGGTCGTGAAATCGTTTTGGAGGAAAGTATGTTTATTAACGCTATTTATTTGTTAGGTCGTTAGCTGCCAGTAGCCAAAGTGCACAGTGCGTTCTTGTTCAAGTCTCATGCGACTGGACGCTATCCGTGTGTACGAAATAAATATTATTCTTACTTTCGTATACTCAAATACTAAATAGTGTGTATCGCGTGACGTAGGAAAATGAAATTCAAATGTAAAAATTGCGTTTCTAACAGGTTTTTTTTATCAAATATCAAAAATATTTATTCATCTGTACTCAACACTAATTCCAGGTCAATAGAGAGCGGGTTCCAAACAGCAGTATCAGCGCATCTAAAGTCGTCGGTGTCGGTGCGCGCGCCCCTGACAGCGACCGCGCCGCGCCGGCCGCACGTCGCCGCCGCGCCGCTCGCCTCCGCACTGCCCGCCGCGCTGCTCGCACTCGCCGCGCTCGTGCTCGTAGCCGCCACCGCCGCTACTGTGTATATATGTGCGTCTTGGAACAGGTCAGTATACAGACATTCGACATCATCATCATTATTATAATCCTTATCACGGTCATTACGGCATTATCTAAAGCCGTGGGTGCCAGTGCTCTAACAGTGACCGCGCCGCGCCGCTGATCTGTGATCACCATCATTGTCATTATCACAACAGGTCAGTTGTGTAAACATACATGCACATAATGTCATCATTATTATTATCACAGTCATTGTAAGGGAATTGTGGAATGATATATTTAACTTGATAGGATGGATTTATTAACATGATAGAAAATGGAGGGATGGG
>DWJZ01000132.1:0-41973 GCA_018249125.1 Asbolis capucinus
AATAAGAGTCAATTTTTCGTGTTTACGCCTGGAACGTAATAAAAAGTGGCGAATGTTATCATTTCTGAAAAACCTATCTCTGTGCCCAAATTCAGATTCGTTCAGAATGTGTGAAGGAGTAACAAACATATATCCATCCCACCTCACTTTTGCATTTATAATATTAGAAGGATTTAACAGTAAAATAAAATATTGGGGAAACTTTGAGCCATTTATTTCATACATTATTCTAAAACTTGGCCTCCCACGTTCAACGCGTAGGTGTTTAAATTGACTTTAAGACTTGTACCATGGTTATACCTCACAGCTATTGCCAACGGAGGCGTATAAAAATTTATAACAGCAATAGATCTTGGTCCTGTCCTTTGAAGCCAAAATAGTAAATCTAAAATAGATCCAGCGCGGTGACAAACAACTGCACTTAGTACTGTGTATTACTGGTAGGTATTAATGTAGTTACTCTTAGCATCTCCACCTTACCTGAAGCCTAGGGGTCAGAGATTTACACGATTTCTTTGTGAGGGATACCCAGGTATCGATTCCGGTAGGCATTTATGTGACACAATAATATTTTTAAATTATTCCGTCCACGGCTTCACCCGCGTGGTGTGTTCATAAAAAGTAGCCTGTTTATTATTCTAGACTAAAACGTACTTGTGTGCCAAATTTTATGCAGATTTGTACAGTAGTTTTTGTATGAAACATGTTTGTTACAAATAACCATAAATTCATCCTGAAAAACTTTCGAATTTGTAATATCATTAAATGAAGATCGGTATGAGTGAGTATTATGTCTTTTTTTTAATATGCATTGTTAGACACACTTAAGGTATCGGGAAATCTCCTTTTGTGCCAAGTGTTTATAGTGGAGTTTTATTGAATAGAAAACTTTACACCTAACTCATGACCTTCCTCAGAGTCCTTCGATGAATACATAATACAACTAGATATCGACCACAAATTGTGGCTAGACATATACCAGCTCACTTGAAATGTGGGCTGGTGTTTTGTTTAGTTCATTTCAAATAGCCACCACATAAACACATTCCACAAATGCTGCAATTTGTATTCAACATGGAAGTGGGAGACTTTTTTTATTTATATTCAGCCATAAAAATAGCCCAACTTATAATTATAGTCCTTATATAATGCCGTTATTTCTTAAATAAAACCTACAAAATCATATTCATGCCCCACAGAAAACTCTAGAATGCTAAAATAGATGTTTATTAAATTTTTATAAAGTTCATACATACAACGGTATATGGTTTTATATTCGATGATGAAAAACTTCCATACAAATTTTAATCCTTTGAACCCTTCTAGCATTACACCGTAGGTGCTCTGTAATTTTCATGAGATTCGGTTCAGTGGTTAAGACGTGAAAACCTGACTGACAAACAGTACTGCACACAGAACACAGTTTTCCTTTTATTAGTAAGGATATAAAATATAAGTAGCAGGTTGTGCTCGATTTATGGGACTGCCCCGACTCGTGATTACGAAACGACAGCGTCGTAAGCTTTGTTTTATATTTTCACTGCCTTATCTGACAGATCTCAGAGAATTTTGCGCCTTCAACAGTCACGTAATGTACGTTATCCTCTACTGGTAATGTTCTCGCTTTGTTTGGGGAAAATGTGCTTAAAATTGATAAACGCAATAATTCGAACACATTTTCTTCGAAAATTCTGTAACTAGGCGAAACATTAAATTTTACGGGATAATATATATGTATGTACATGGTAGCCTTTGTCAATCCTAAGATTCCATTGACATTAGCGAAGGAATTTTCGAAATCGTTCCAATAGTTTTGGACTCTATCCTTTACAAATAAAAAAATTCTTCTTCTCCACGATATTAATATAGATGAAAACATTTACCTACAAAATAATCTAAATTCTCGTACAATTCTTGTAGATACTATATTGATTTAAGGTTTAGGAAAGTAGGTAGACCCTAGATAGGTATTTAGTTATAATATTTTACGGTAAATGGCGGTCGAATACGGTTTGGTTTGTCAACAACTGATATAAACTGCCTATAAATACTTAATAGTAGAATTCTCAGTGAAGATTTTACATTATACAAGATAATATTGGAATCTAAACTACCACGTAGTTATAGAAATGTTATTTTCTCCTAAACTAATATTAGTTTCCATACATCTACGAAATGGCCATTAATATGCTAGATTTGAAACGAAATTGTTATTTAAATTGCCCACACGGATGAAGTTGTGTGTAATACGATTTTTTCATTGTTATACTCAGTTTCGGACTCGAGGAGGTAAAGTACCCGAGGGAGTTGGCCAAATAGATTTTTTCTGGATTCAATTCATGTCTTCAACCCAATAACAGGCCACTTCTGACCACGGGGCTCTCCTGACGATTGAGGAAACCTAAAGTTCTAGTATTGGAGCTCCAGTATACTCTCTAAAGTGGATTTGTTCATTTATTTGGTTAGTAATACTACCAATACTAAGTAAACTATTTCGACAACTACTGGTAAATTACTCTAAGTCCAGAGGGCTGCCCTTGCCTTCCCTCTGGCACCTCCATTGATATGTTAATAGTACTAGACGAATATCGAAACATTAAAATGCGTAAAGGGGACGCGGCGGCTTGTACACGGGTGAAGTCACTATCGAGTCAGTTATAAAAACGAACACATACTTGCAAGACAAATTATATTTGTTGAAATTTAATAAACTAAAAGTGAAGATGTTATACCTCAGAGCTGGCTGCCTTCTCGCTCTTACAAGCAAAGCTATACTGAGGGAAAACTCTTATAACAGTACTGCAGCAGGCAGTATAATATTATTTATTTTTGGTAATTATATTAAATCATTTATATTTTTATATTAACTCTGTAAAAAATTGTTAATATAATCTTTTTGTTGTAGTAAAATGTGTGCAGGAGATGCAATCCGAAAATTAAATAAAAGATATTGTAAAAATATATACGTATTTATTTGTGTATGTATGTTGAATTTATCTACGTAAGATACTCATTTAGCTTAAATAATTAGTATTTTATACATAAGATTATTACTGTATATATATTTTTTTGTATTTCTACACCACCTGTCCACTCGTGTGCCCTCTGGAAGACATTCCAACTTGGAATAAGAAGTGCCCTTGTACTATTTTTTCTACATGTCTTTTCTTTTTTTCTTTAATTGTGTATACAAAATAAATAAATAAATAAAAAGACTAAGACCGTACCATCATCCCTTAGCCCAATATTAATATAGACTTACTTTGCTGCAGCTCTGCTCTTAATAGAATAAGGAATATAATCTCTTAATCTTTGTAAGATATTTGATTTTGTGATTAAAAATCACAACTGAAAAATCCTTATTGTTGCTTTAGAAACACTCTGTATAACACTACATATAACAGGGGTGTTAAAGCTAGCGTTAATAATGTCTCACTTCCGCCGTAATGTTATTCAATACTTTGAAACGAAATAAATACCAGGGTTGAAGGGAAATACAATAAAATATTAAGCTCTAAAACCTTGAATTTCATCTGGTACTATAAAAAAATTCATTTACCATAATTTACGTAATTTTTTGCGTAAAAATACTTCAACTTTTTAAATTATAAAATTGGTATTCTATATTTTCTGTACTTTAAAGGACTACACGATATTTTTTTCTTAGAAAAACCAAGGATTGTTCGTTTGTGAGTTTGTTTGTTGGTCCTTTATACTCTTTTCAATGGTAAGAAATAGAGCACTGATGTCTTTAGCAACTTTGTACATGATTTTCTGGAAAAGGTTTTGGTGCCAAAATTGTATCGATCGGGCAGACGGATTGTTGATTAGTTGTAACGTAGCAGCACGCACCGGTTACAGCTACTTTATTATCAAAACGAATTCATTCAGTCAGCTTAAATATTATTATCGATTTGTCAATAAACTAATAACCTCCGACGCTTCCTTTAGGAAAAACATAGGCTGTAGGATTGGACTTATTAAACTGACATATCTTTTTTATTTGGGAATCAATTTATATAAACGAAACACAAAATTTGAAGTCAAACTTACACAAGAACAAGATATAAGAACCAGTGAAAACCACATTTAAATCGGACCAGCTATTTCTGATATCAGCGCGATTGCATAAAACCCATAGTAAAAACTGCCAAATATCTTTCATGGAAAGCTGTTTAAGACGATGTCGAAAACTACGCACGCTTCTCTTCGATACAGGTAAAGGCTGTCGACACAGTGTGTACATAATTATCTTATTAGCTATTTGATTGAAATAAAATAATATGAAAACCGCATTCAATTTGGTAAAGACCATACAGAATTTAACGGACAAAAAGGAATAAATCAATAAAAATTAAAGCTTCAACAATCCCTAAAAATCTTAAAACCATTACGTTACTTCAAAAATTTGTTGATACTCAGGTTGAATAATTTAATGTGAGAGATTTTTGTAAAGCGTATTATTTAAAAATTCTAGGTAACGTAAGGGACAATAGGGAAGCCCAGTTGTTTTTGTTATCCTTAATGGAAAATACAACTTATATGGACGGTTGGGTTGGAAATTAATTAAAATGTACGGAGTCCTAACCCGAGTTAAATTGTAACATACCTGAAAACACATGAATTTTTTTTCTAACACATTCCACATAAAAATGGCTTTTTTTGTTTTTCCGTATCAGGCCTTTTAATCTAAATGGTCTTTATTGAAATCTGCACAATAATAATTTAGAATATTATTATTAAACGTTTGTTCTTTTCTCTTATATTTCTTCTAAAACCTAACCCGATATCTATTTAAATATGCCTACATGTAGATCTTACACTAATATCGGTAATATGAAAGTATAAAATATTAGAAAACCATAGATAAAGTATACTGAAGAGTAAGAAAGTAATTTTCCGTTTCGCTTATTTTGATTGCCTGACTTATGAGTGCTTTCACAATTGCTCGGATTCAAAAGCTTTGAGTACCATTGAATTTAATTAAGAACCACTGGATTCAAAACCACAACCAGAAATAAAAATTAAAATACATAGATACGGTTTAAGAAAGTTAAAATAAATCACAATATTAAAAACTAACAAATATATAACAATTATCCACGATAGTATAATAGACAATCATAAATTTAATTACAATATAAAGTCCTTACCGTTACGTAGAAATCCTCTAATTTACATAGACGGCGATCAACGGATACGAACGAAGGAAGTCACGTAACACAAGACGCGCTCATCGCGTAAGCAATGCGTCCTTACTAACGCTTCCCGCCCCGCGCGCGCCGCTTCCCGTAGCGTCAGCTACGAACACTACGTACAGTCGCGTAGAGCTACGAAATTGGTCCACTTGTGTCCGCATTATAACAACACTTGACCGCGGACTTGCTCGCGACGAGAATTATTTTCATGTGCTTATTATTATACTATAATAACAGTTGTAAGGTGAGGTATTATTTATAATAAGATGTACTAACGAACCTTGTTGGACTTATTTTCAAAGTAGCCTTGCCTTGGCGGAAAAAATACACTGTTACCTATTAGGCCCAATTGTGAATATTATTTAGAACATCTGCCTCTAAAATACAAAAAAAAACACCTCGATATTTTTCTGTACTAAATTTCATTCCCATACATTTTTGAACTAGCGTTTGGCGTGAACTATAACAGAAAAATAATTCGTCTCAAGGCCCAGGGAATCAAAGTCTAGAGTCTAAGAAACTTCCTGTCCTTATTTTATCCTTACTGAATAAGACAATTCGGTGACTTTTAGTTGTTAGGGACTCAATTCATTCTTGAGTGGACGCGTAATAAACTTAATCTGCTTTACTCTCTTCAGCAGGGTTATGGAGTCTTCTACGTGAATACTGAGCTGTTTAAGGGCCAAGATAATATAAATCATATCTCTGGGGTTCTCTCTTGTCTGAATGTGCACAGCCTTTTTTCAAATTCGAATACGGAGAAACAATAAGGAATGAAGTAACTCACGAGGGAATTTCCTTCTTAGCCGTCAAACTGTATATGTCTGTGTCTTTGGTTATACGGTTGTCCTTAAGAAATCTTTTTTATCTACACGGTTTGATTGAAAAGTTCTTGTACAGTTTTTTACTTCTAGGTCCACTGGTTTTGACTTTCAGATAATTAAAAATACAATAAAATAATCCTACTAATATTATTAATGCGAAAGTTTGTGACGGTGGATGCATGTTTGTTACTCCTTCACGCAAAAAAATACTGAACGGATCTCTATGAATTTAGGCACAGAGATAGACTATAGTCTGAAGTAATAGTACTTTATAACATACAACGCGTGCGATGTCGTGATTGGCTCCTAGTAATATAATAAGTCTACTTTGTACTATCTTAATGGATTTATTAGCGGTACAGGACACAGTTTTCCTCTTTGCTAAGTACGGTTTAAAGAAACGGGTACAAACGATAGTGAAAAGAGCCGTCCTCAGTTCGGAAAGCCACCGATAAAAACCAATCGGACGGAAACTCGAACGCTCGATATGAAAGTCTCTATTTAGGGTGCTCGTTCACTGAAGCGAAACGCACCCAGGCTTTACGCAGCTAATACAATATTGTCTATGCCTATAGGCGGAAGATACTGTAGAGTACGATATGAGTGAATGATTTTTTACTATACATCAAAAATTTCTAATGAGGTATTGCTATCTAATGAAAACAATCGGGACTAATGGCTGTACATGCCTTCCGAAGCACGGAAGGGATCATAATTTTTTAACCACTAGCGGTCACCCATTCCACTACTGACCGCTGTTGTCTAAGATTTTCGACTGCTTACAACACGCCAGGCTGTAAACACTTTATCGATATGATTAGTTGTTTGTAATAAATGACACGGAAAAAAACCGTCTCTGAAACATAATACATTAGAAACCGAATTTTTAAGCGGGAATTTTAACGGGCCTGGTGAACTTGTCTTCATACCCTAAATACAACTATTACCCAGCTATTCCTCGGCTCTGTTAGTGTCTGCTGTAGCATGAAAATAAATAAAGCACAAGGGCTACAGGTATCTTACCACTGGCTGGGGTAACATGCAACCTACCATACTCGCCTGCTATTAGCAGAGGAGTGGACTATATAATGTGATGGCTATTACGTTGATTTGGTGAGGCCAAAGGTATTTGCCAAGCACACAAAATCTTAGCAAAAACCACTCTCATTGCTGAATTTTCACGGATACCATGGAGCATGATGTATAAGTAGTTTTCGTTACCTATTTTGTAATTATAATTATTTAATACCGGTTTTATTTTCCCAATTTTTTTTCACTTTTGTTAAAAACAGGCGAGCGAGACAGGTCACGTGTTGGTCAGTTATTACGGCCGCACATACATATGTACTACGCAGTCCATTCCCAATACAGCCTCTCTCTTAGCTCCTTTCTATTTACTACAGAATTAAAATATTAATTCCACTAGTCTAAGGTCATTTTCGGCCTATTGTTGATAAAAATTAATTGATTAGGGAAGCTACGAATACAGCTAGTCACTACTAGTAAATATTTCACTAAATATCAGTAGTAAATCAATTGTATAGCAGTTATTTCAAAAATGTCTCAGGTGCATAAGGTATCTGCTTTTTTGTCAGTTAATCAAAGGGCTAGCTCGTTCATGGGCAGATTGTGGCTTGTAACAAAAAGCAAACTCGATTCGTCGTAATACAAATAAATCTGTAAATTTAAATCTCATGTCAAAAGCATTCTTAAGGCGATAAACTGAATCAATATTTGAAAGAAAAACATGGTCAGGTTTGATATATAGCCGTCAGTAGTAGTAAGTGCTAACTGTAACACTGAACAACAAAACAAATGACCTTGGAAGTTTCTCGATGCTTTTTGTTCCAAAACCGCCGTAGGGATTCGTTTAACCTTCCGAAAGTGTCTGCGAAAACAAATTTAAAAAAATCAATCTTGTTAATTTATCATTTCATTTCGTCGTTGCAATTTACGTAAAAAATTTATATAGGTATAAATTTATTCATATTTTATATTAGGATGACATAACTAAGTTCTTAGGAGGGTTTATTCCGGACCAATGGCTTCATATAGTGTGAAACGAGATCTGTGGGTAGTGAAAAGACGAAATGCACGAGTGTGTAGTTTGTTTTGTTTGGAAAATCTGTATCCGTGTTATATCTGTCTGAATGATATAATACCCATCCCTATATTACATTGCGTGCGTGGTAGGTACGTTGAGAAAATTAGCCTTTGTGTTATTTCAGATTATAATCTATCTGTGTGGCAATTTTCAGTAAGATTCGTTAACTACTTTTTACGTGAAAGAGTAACAAACATTCATCCATGTATCCTGACAAACTTTCGCATTTATCCAGGACTCAAACTGGAGCGACTTTTAACCCCCTCACAATTCGTAATTTATATAACGTACAAACATGACATTGGCAGTTATTAAAGTCTTACAAAGAATTAAAAAAATCATTATTTTAGGGTTACTCTTACGGTTATTGATATGTTAAGATTTCTAGAAACCCTATCTTTGTTACGTATTCGCGTATAGACCTTAAATATGTACCGCTTGTAAAGTTTATCAAAGGGAAAAATCTAAAAACAGAAAATTATTTATTATTATTAGAATTATGAGTTCCGTAAATTCGTGTGTTAAGAAATTTCGACGTGTTAATTACCAGCTGGCTGGCAGAATAGCTCGGATACACATGGTTCGACGAATCGATCTCGATTCTTTTAGTCGATGAAGTCGATGATAAAGCATTATCAACTTTAAACGTGGCTATCATTTTATACGATCATTTCAGGATACGGCGTTACCGTATTCAGAAATAATGAATACTAAACTGGATATAGCAGGGAGGTATTTTTCATTAATAACAATTTCTAAAAAATCTACCGACTCGTTAATATAAGACTCTTTTTGTGAGCTTTTAACTTGCCATAAATAAATCTTTGGACAAATCACACGACCATCTGACCCCAAACTAAGCGCCAGCTGGTACTATGGTGATCAGACAACTGATAAACATACACACACATACATATTTATATGCATACTTATATAGATAATTTTACACCCAGTCACACAGAACACATATTCCTGCTCATCACAGAAAAGTTTGGCGTGGGTGGGAATCGAAACCACGTTCTTCGGTGTAGCAGTCAGGTTCATTGACCATCAGACCAACCGGCCAGTCAAAATTTGACAATGTTAATTAGAGTCCAAATACAAAGCAGAAAGATCTACTTCCTCCCACTCTACTGTATTGAATTTTTTCTGTTATTTCTTCATTTGTAAAGGGTAAAATCCATATGTGGACGTTAATTATGGATCCTAACGACGGACAAACATACACACTTTCACATTTATAATATTAGTATGGAGTAAGTAACCCAATGTGGTTTTGATATAAACAGAAACAAAAAATACAAAATTAATTTTTAAAAAATCTTTATTATGCACTAGTCAAATCACAAGAGATTATGCAAGTTGATTGATAATATCCGTCATTTCCCATTGTTTTTCGCTGCGACAGATGTATTTCCCTTAACTCCATAACTCCAAAATCGTAGTCCAAAAACTTCTCCAAAATTTGTGAACCATCGAACGTTTCTCTGGACTCATTTTTCGACTGATTTTCGTTATCATCTGTGTTTTTTTGTTTTCTGTACTTCGAATTCAAAAAGGTCACATGTAGCTTTACAAAATCTCTCTCGTGTTGTTCATTCATAAAACCTTAAACATTTTTTTATATAATAATATTATACAACAACAACAAAAATTCTTCATTGTACACCAATAGACATAAAACAATAACATAATATATTTACAAAATGTAAGGTACACAAAAGGCGACCTTATCGCTTAAGAAGCAAATTCTTCCAGGCAACCTTTGGGAAAAGGACTGTACGGCTTGAGATAACTAGCAGGGGTGTACGCGTGTGATATACATATATATAAATATATGAAATAAAGCTACTTGATCAATTTCGCAAAGCCTGTCTCCAAGATCTCTAGAGTTCGCTAAATTAATGATTAAAGTCCTAAAACGTTCTCTAGGCCGCCAACGCTTAACGAGTTTTCTAACGGGAGCAACGGCTTTACGTGCCCCCGGAAGCACGGAAACGCTCATGATTTTTTCCACTAGCGGTCACCCATCCCCATGCCGACCTCGCTGGCTGGTTAACATTTTCGATCACTATCGAAACAAGCCGCCGGGTTCGATCAAATATAAATGTTATTACATTTCTAATAGTCTTAAGGTTAAGGAATGATAGCCCAACGGTTTTAACATTGATATCTCGAACTAGAAGTTTTGGGTTCAAATCGTGTGCGTAACTCAAATTCAAAATTATTTGCGTATTTAAAAAGGTAATAATATCTTGATTTGGTGAAGGAAAACATAGCGAAGAAACCGAGATTCCTGAAAGTTCCCCGTGAATTTCAATTTCACCTTTAGTCTACGATTTTTACTATACTCCCACTTGGCCAGCGTAGTGGACAATGGCCAGTGTACCCTACGCATTATGAGAGAAAACTCGAGCCCAGCAGTGGGATGATGTAATAGTCACCTTCTCTCTCAAAGTGCATCACAAGACTATCAACAACTCTCTGGAGCAAGCCGGCTGGTGCCTCTTCTTCTTGAACACGTCCATACAACACATCAATCTCCTTGGGATCATCATTCATGTAGGACAGACCTCTTAATCTGATCTTAAACGGTAAGTAATCTTGAATGAGTGGCCTGCAAAATAATATTTATTTACATTATGGAGATTGAAGATGAAACTGTTGCTGGAGGATTTTTGGTGATATTTATACACCAACATCGTCGCGGATACTAAACATTTTAATGCGAATACTCACGATCCTCATGCGGGTACTCACGATTTGTTCTATCTCTATCTATCTCTCTCTCCCTTTCTCTCTCTCTGTGTTGGCAAGGTCAAGAGTCATGCCGTGACCATGACCCATGCAACTGGGTCGAAATATCGGTATAATAATAAACAAATCGTGAGTACCCATTTGCATTAAAATGTGATTGGTAATGAGTTCAAAATGTTATTTTTTATGGTATTTGACTATATGCGGATTTCATTGCTAGAGTTTGGACAGTTATTGATAGTATTATCAAAATCAGTTCACACGAGAAAAAAGTCTGTTCTTATAAGTCTGTCACTTGTCCACATCTACACTAATATTATAAAAAGGAAAAAAATATTTTGTTTGTTTTCGTCGAATATGCCCCAAAACTTCTGGATCGAATTAAAAAAACTTCCGCCAATATGTATTATCGAGTCTTAGAAATAACATAGACTACATATATAATATAATAAAAAAAAAATTTCCTGGTAAGTGAATTTGCGAAAAAAAGAAGTCAGGAAAAAGCATTTTTTAAGAACGCTGTTTCAACGGTAAGATATGAATGAGTTGTACAGAAAAACTGTAGAGCTTAAAATGTCCTATATAAAAGTCAGCAACAATATATCTCTAACTTTTATATTTTAGACGCAATAAACAGTTTAAAAAGTAATAATTTGCTTTGACTGTACTCATTTTAGTACAAAATAATATACCAACATAATAATTTTAGTTTTAGCTTCTGTCAATAATTTAGAGGCATGCAATCTTTCTTCATTGTCCATAAGGCAGGTTACACCCAATGTGAGATGTAGTTTCTCCGGTGCTATAAACAGACTCTCTTCAAGTCCTCTCCCTGAGCATTCCTTTAGAACCAGTGTCTTAAAAAAACACAAACATTTTTAATACACAATCGCTAGTTACAGTTTAAAATATTTAAAAACACAAGTTTTAAAATTATAGATCCATAATACAAAGAAATACTCAAAATTTCATAAATGTATTGTTAACCGCTGAGCAGTTCCCTTGTCTGGAGCCAATCCTGAAAGTAGTATCAGGTCAGGCTTATCATAAAATCCATTGTCAACAGGATGAAAGATTTATGCAAAAATTTCTGCTTCATAGTGTAAGACGAAGTGGGCCTCATTAGGCTTACAAGATTTGACCCGTAACAAAATAATATATAAACATATACTGCAAATGAAATAAAAGCTTGTAAAAATATGTTTGAAGAAATTAAGAGAGTACCTTAAAATTTTCAAAATTCTTAATAATTCCGGGATGATTCATCGGAATGGAGAGAAAATGAGTAGGGTTATATTTCATCCTAGCCGCCATAACAATAATATTAATTCTTCTTCTAGCGGCTTTAATATTCTGTAACACAATACAAATATTAAAAAATTAAACAATGTTCAATAAATTTCGTACTCTTTGTACTAGAAAGCTGTTATTTCGCATTGGTATACATTAGTGAAGCAACAAATCTGTATATTTATAAAGCGAAATACCACTATCAGGAAAACTATAAGACCTACAAACTTAAAATTTAGCAAGTAGGTTCCTAATGTGGTGTAAATATCCGCTAAGAATAGATTTTACGAAACTCCACCCCTAAGGAGGTAAATCGCGGGCTGGAAGTATGTATGCAAGTCCTACGTTTCTGAAGTATCAGACTTGAAATTTAAAATGTATGCTCTATAGAGGGTATGGAGGTGTACTAATAATGCATGTTTAAAACCCCCTTTTGGGGTTAAAATGGGGTATGGTAGTTTATATGAAAGTCCCAAGTATATGAAGTCGTTTGAAGCAGATAGTATTATATTATAAATGCGAAAGTAACTGTCCTTCTGTAACATTTTCACGCGTAAATTATTGAACAAATTTTGATGAGTTGGTACAGAGGTAGAGTAAAATAGGTAAAAAATATAAAAAAAAACTTTGTATTCTTGTAGAGTGGCAGGGAAAAGGGAAGAAGAGGGGAGGCTAGCTTTACTATAAAATCTTGAGTTTTTTAAGGAACCTGCTATATTGGAATAGTAGGAATAATAAATTTGTGATAATGGGTAACTTCTAACTTGGCCATGGTTACATTAATAGACCTCACATCATACAACCTGACAAATAATTTTTATGTATGCTTTACAATATTTGAATTACTTACACCAGGGCTGGCTCCATATATAAAAATATCTTTGTTTTCCCCCATCCTTGGAATTTTAATTTCAGTTCTAGTGTCCCGTTCAATTCTGCTCTTCATACCACCTTGTTTGCCAATGATGCGCCCAAAATAATGCCTGAAACATAAAAAATGATACAGTAAGACATTAAATAAAAAATATTTACAGTGTATATACAAATATAAATATGTAAATCTTCCATAAACATTGCAAATACAAAAATATATTAAACTCAAAATTGCACTTGCTTTGCAATACTATTTTATTTCAATTGCGAAGAAGCCTCTCAAGTTGTTGAAAGAGTCCAGCGTGGTCACTATCCCGCATTAGTTACGGTTTGGTGGGGGGTATCCTACCATAGGGTTACCAAACTTCATTACTGTAAAAACTTCTGCCAAGAAACAGTCCTAAATGTCATTGTTAAACCTTTAAGCGATACGCTTTTCTACACTATTCACTGGACCTTCCAACAAGACTGCTCCCCGTCACAAGGCGAGCACCATCCAAGCCTGGCTCGCCGATAACCTCCCAGATTTGATTAGGGCAGATTGTTGGCCCTCCTCCAGTCCAGACCTTAACTCGTTGGACTACAAATTATGGTTAGTCTTGGAGGACACCACAATTTGGAATCTCTCAAGTTATCCCTTGAAAGAGCAATAGCCAACTTCCCTGTAGATGTCCTACATAAAAGTATAGACAACTGGCTGGAGCATTTAAAAGCCTGTATAAAGGCCAAGGGTGCTCACATTGAAAAAAAATGTAAATAAAACAAGTATTTCAAGTGTCTTTCCTATATATAAAACACTCGCATTAATGTAAATTGATAAAAAAATGAGCATTTTCAATTGTTGGAATCTACAAAATTATCATACTGAACCTATATCTCTCTAAACACGAGTTTACCAGAGTAGAATCTTTTAGTGCACGTAACTATGTTACAGCACTATATTGTAACATAAAATTGACTTACGTAGCAATATGAAAATTTGTGTAATATCTATTGTCATCTAAACTTAGGATTTCACAATCATCAAGGTCATCCTGATCATCTTCATCCTCTTTGTAAGTAATTTCTGGAAAATAAGAGCAGATCACTATTAGGTATTGTAATCCTTACAATAAAAAAATACTGAATTTTGACTATGGCTAAAAATAACTGTTAAGTATGATAAACACATTTGTCATGCAGTATTATTATGGGTGTCTTTAGGAGAAGAGTGAATCAGTGAAGTTAGTGTACCCAATGCACATCATCACCTACCATCGTGGGATTGTAGTCAAAAATTAACTTTTTCTAATTTACAAAAGGAATTCGAACATAAAATGTACAGAGTGTATATATGACTTTTAAAGTTAGTTTTTGACACAAAAGTATATGAAGTATAATAACATATTTTTTTTGTTTTTTTGCCTGCCTCAATTTAAAACCCAACCCATGGATTGTATATATAACATACAAACTTCGCATTGAGATCTATACTGCGTACCATTTTCATATAAATCATGTTCTTGTAGTGCAGACGCATCAGTTTGAGAATCTGTTACCCGGTAACACCTGCCTTCGATCCAAACCAATTCTGGTTTGAGGATTTCATTCATTTTAAGTTATTCACAAAAAAATCTTTTCTAAATATAATTAATTGCTTCTGTAATTATAATATCCACGATGCTGTCAAAGCAGTAGCGTGACGCTACTAACGTTAAATAAACACAGTTTAAGTTAACTAACTGTTTAATTCTTTACATTACAGGTAAATCGTAAGCAGAAGTAAATAAATATATCACCTCATTGTCAACAGTGACAATGACAGTTATCAGTTAAGGTAGTGTTGCCACTCAATATCGAGAGATCTATTGACAATATTCTTAGATAAAAATTATCGATAGTTCAGCAACATTCAGTTGAGGTTAAGTAGAGTAGAACTGAGGGTTTGATGTGTGTTATGAGACGCACTGCTGAAAGTCTGATACAAAATACTAGATAAGGCGCATAAATATGATTACAATAATAATATTGGGAAATTACGATAACTAATGGGGTTGAGTAACCCGGGAGATTCTTAAAACACATCTATAATACCCACGCGTATCATATATACGCGTATCGTATATAGAAAAAGTCGATACGAAATAATAGAGTATGATATACGCACGCACGCTACAGACATGCTAAAATACTATCGAAGAGTAGGTGCTAACCAATGTTTAGCACATTGTTTAAACAAATTGTCCTAATTATTTTTTCACGAACTTTCATACAGTTTAATTCATATACATAAAATATTATTAGCAACATTGTTGTAATCACATCAAACTCAGTGCTGTAATGATAAGCTTATCAGACTCATGTCCAATTTGTGTTTACATAGTGCATTCATAATTCTAATTTTACTGTGGGTTGACGGGCCGAAGCTAATTCAACGAGTGTGTTATTACGAAATATTGAAAAGGACATAACATAAGACAAAATGAGCCATAAATTTCAACCTACGACCAGTACTTTGTACTACAATACTGTTTACACAACAATTAATAATAAAGAGAACGGTAAGATGCTATTTATATTACAATCCTCCTAGGATTTATGTTTGCACATAACTACGACTGAAAGTCTTGGCGAGTCAAATACAGTAACGACAGATACATGTTTACATAACTACAAATAAAATATTTAGAACACACTAAATTCATAAAAAAATGTAGGTTTACATAGGTTCATTTAATTTACTTAAGTTTTCCACGAAATTCATAAGCTTTTATAAAACATACATAATTGTAATTTTATATTTTACAATCATCCAATCTATATATTTAATTAAAAACTCTCTTTAAATTGATTTTTTTTTATTGAAATTTTTTGAAACTTACGCAGAATGAGGTAAATTGTACTTTTTGTGTTAAAGGTACTTTATATAAGTACAAAACTTAATAATTATTAAAATTAAAAAGTTACACTAAACTACTAACAACATTGACCCCGAATCCGGTAGATGATGATAAGATAACAATAGGCTTACGTAAGTACCAACGAATTATGTGTATTATAAAATTTCCCATGGTCATCAGCACCATAAATTTATTATTCAATATCTCGTAAAAGTTTTGACCGGTCCGTTGGTCTAGTAGTTAGTGACCCTTATTGCTAGGTTGTGAGTTCGACTCCATCGAGAATAAACTTTTCTGTGATAAGCTGGAATGTTCTGTGTCTGGGTATAATAAAAATATTGATATAAGTATGTATTTATAAATATATATTATGTATGTTTATCAGTCATCATCTCCATAGTACAAGCTAATGCTTAGGTTGGTATCAGATGGCCATATGTGTGTTGTCCTGAGAGATTTATTTATTAAAACGATTCAAAGCATATGGTATTAAGACAAAGCAAGTACCTAGCTTTTAAATACCTTTAACTCTAGATTTGTGATTTGCTAATCCCATGCCATTATTACATCAGAATTATTAAAATTCACATCTTTCAATCTCTCGTAAATGTCAATTCTGTCGTAATCACTTGTACATATTTATTATAGGATTTCTAAGTGTTTCTAACAAGTAGGTAGGTATTTACGTGGGTAATGCAACAATGGGGATGATTTCCAATTAATTATTTTTAGGCTAGGCGTTGAACCAGTACTAAAAAAATGGTAAACGCACTCAGCTAATAACTAGACTCACTTGCACTCGAACTAAATATTTTATTATATGACTGAATTGATCAATTAATTTTTTGTTTACCGAAGGACGTAAAAAAGCATTAAATTTTGTATCAAGCTTAAGTGCTCTTAGCAGGAAATCGATATATCCATATCTGTTGAGCCCAATAAAAACCTATGCATGTACATTATACATATGAAAATATGTCCAACCCTTAAGTTGTCTGTCAGTGTCAGTTGTCAGTAGCAATTTTCAACTGTCTAACGCCTACAAATACGTCTTGTCGAACAATATTTCAAATCAACTGGTTATTAAAAAACACACCTTAATTTAATTAATACTCAAATAAATATCTACTTGGGAAGTAGGTATTTACCTCAATGGCTAACATAAAAGAAAATGATAAGATGTAAAGTAAACAAGCATCAACAAATCACTCAACACAGAATCTGGTGGAAATCTAATCCCGTCATTTTAATATGTGTGAGCCAAAATTAAACGTAATTTCTAAAGTAAATAATTCGATTTGAATGTAACTAAAGTACGGACTGGCTTATTTCCCATGAAAAATATATTTTATCGTGTACGTACCAATTACATATTTATTTTTCATCAATTGTGATACCAATGTTATTAAAACTTAATAGTTACTAACTTCTTGTGGAAATTATATTTTAAATAAACGTTTTATAGTTTATAAATTTTAATTACTGAAACGTTGTTATTTATTCAGATAACAGTAAGATGCATGGAATCCAGAGGGTTGTAGTATTCTGCTTTCTTACCACTGTTTTACCAACAATACTGATTGTCTTACCGTTATATTTGAGAAACATTAAGTATGCTGACGTCATGTACAGGATATCAGATTCAGATGTAATACAAATCCACCAAGGCCAGTCATCAATATTTTGTGAAAAACATTCCTTAAAAATGAATACTTCTTTCAATGCATTCCAAATGAGAGGCAAGCCTGAATTATCAAATAAAAGAAGACATATAACTCTTAAGAAATCAATGACTTTACCAGACGATACATTGGAATATTGGGGGTTTTACTTATTTGCTGGTGCCACTGTTGAACTTAAAGCTTGCTCCCGATATGAAGGCTCCAAGATTTTGGTTGTAAAGGGGGAAAAAATTTTAAACACTTGTGGAATATTAGAGGGAAGCAATTTAAAGAAAGAACCTCCTTTAGTAGAGAGACCTGGTCATGTGATAGTAATGTTACAAAATCCAAAAGACAAAGCTAAAGATAACTTAACATTGTCTGCAACTGAAGAAAACAATGCTGCAGAACAGTTGTCAGAAGAAACTACTCCAGGAATTGAATTAAATACTACTAAGAAATGTGATACATTAAAACATAAGCATAAAAGAGACACAGAAATTGTTCATGATCCCAATACAGTTTTAGATGCTGGTGTATACCATGGAGGGAACGCACTTAATAACTCTCCTAATATGGTACAGGACAGTTCCGTTTCCAGTTTTGAAAATAGTTTATATGTGTGCTATCATGATAACATTTTTATGAATGAGTTCTTCCCATACTCAATTAAATGCAATAATACAAATTATTTGGAGAAAACAACTACACTTAAAGTTGTTCATGATGTGCTAGTAGATGGTTATTATTATTATATATTCTATAGCGATAATGATATGATTATAAATGACATTCATGCAATTTTCGATATCTATAAACCTACATTCCAATATGCCAATATATCTGAATCAAAAATGTGTCTTAACAAAACTGAATGTGAATTCAATGTTGAACTTCTAAGTGATGAATTAGTTATTGTAGAAGTGCCTACAAAAGATGGCTTAAGAAGTGATGATGATAATTCTTCTATATTGATCTCTGTTTGTCATCCTCGGATGTCTGTTTACATAATTTTCCCAGTGTCAGTTCTCTTGTTGATTATTGTCTTTGCCTTTTTATGATATTTAATTAAGGTTTTGATCTTCTTTATATTTGTCAAAATAAACATTACCAGAGGTATGATATTAATTTACTTCATAATGTATCTAGGCTAGGCGAATCCTGATTAATGTATAAGATTATATTTATTTTATGACAACTGTGATGTAATTTAATTGTATAAAACTGTTATTGTTTCAGAAATATATTACGTTATGAGAGAAACATACTTTTATTTCTTGCTATTATAGTGAAATATGCTAACTATCCATTTACAAACATTAAGTGGACTTTTTCGTTTATAAGTGTGACATAAAAATGTACTCTCCTCCGCACCGAAACGAAGTCTTACTCGCAAGACTGAAAGGCTATATCGAACTACGACAGTTGGGGTAATGAGGCGACATGGGTTCGATTCCCGGTATTTTTACCTGATTAATACCGATACTTTCTCGATCCGACTTAGTGGGCTTTTTACCGCTGCCACTTAACGCTCTTTTAGATTTGCCACTCAAAAACGAGACCTATTCAGTGAATGTGATTGTTGACATAAGAAAAACTTTAATATGAAAATCTTATTTCTCGATGTCGTCTGTGGTAGACATTTAAAATTTTCACAAAATTGCATCCCATAACTGTCCCACTACTAAGCTCTGGGCACCTCTCACACTGAGAGACACACCGGTACAGGCCATAGTTCACTATGCTGGCCAAGCGCGGATTGGAAGCCTTCACATTCGAAAACTTTATGGGGAACTCTCAGGAGTGCAGGTTTATTCACGATGTTTTCCTTCAATATTGCTATATTCAATAAAAGCAAATAATAAAGTCAAAAATGTACAAGTCACCATTCAAGGAATACGGTAGTCGGTCTTGAAAATAGCGACTTTTAATTTAACATACCTATTAATTAATCAATTCTTGTCATGCGTTTGTTATGACATTGCTATTTAACTATAATAGGTACTTCGACACCAAAACACTCAAATTCTATTTTGTATAATAACCATTTTCCGCATCCACTGGTTTGTTGACAAGTTTTTTACGGATGAGACGGACTATATGAGTTAAAACGTGAATAAATAGTTTAGTCTGAATAGGAACATATTAATTTGTTTGTTACAAGAATAGAAATTTCTGTATACCTGTATATAACTATACATACAGAGGAAAAAGGTGACATCAAAAAAAATATTTCACTTAACTAGAAATTGCCCTATTATCGCTTCGGAAGGAGGTATCCAGTCGTTTCAGAATTGCCATACAAATTTTAACAGAACAGCAGTTTTCTGGGATATAAAGCATTGTCTTTACATAAACTACAAACATGCTAAATTTTATCTAAATTGGTCCCATTGGTTTCGGAGTTACAGTACTAATGATAACCTGTTAATTTGGGGGAATAAAGCTATTTCCTGGGATAAAACCTATCCTATAACCATGATTGGGTTTTAATCTTCGTGTATGCCAAGTTTCATCTAAATCTGTCCAGTAGTTTTTGCGTGAAGCTCGAACAGACAGACAATAAATCAAAAAAAATTCGGTCTCTATATCGATAATAAAGGCTCCCTGCACCAAAATTTTCAAAGGATTCTTAATGTACTGAATTGACCATGTTACTGCTTTATTATAAGTATAGATTAGACAGAAACTTAAGCATAATTAAATTTCACAAGACGTCTAGCAGCGATATACCTAACATATTCTATCTTGATTCTGATTTTTGTGGAATAGATTCACAGTCATGCGTTAATCCTTAATTTTAATCTGAACCATAGAATTAAACAGATGTAGAATATACTTTTCTGATTGTATAACCTTTGTATGTGTCTTTGTAATCAAATTCCCTAGCCGAAGGTTGCAATTTCGGCCACGTTTAACTGTCGCAACACTTTATAGGACAATACGCAATTTCATTTCGTAAACTTTGCTCGGTAATTTTGTCAGGCATAATACACCTTTTTGCAGAGAAGTCTGTCTTACAACTTACAATTTTCATTACATTTAGATTGAACCAATTCATCATTTCGCTAAGCTGTAGCTTATTCAGACATTTCCAAATAAAACGTCCGAAATCAAACGATTACTGAAATACTCAAAGGTGAATCCAATATCTTAGAATGATGGCATTTCCTACGTTAATGATTGACTTCGGATTTTTTTAGCTGATTAAGTGATTTAGATAAAATAGTAAGCAGATAAAATGACTTCATTAATAAAATGGCCTGAAGTCGGGGCTTTGCTACGGTATTGCTAATTTATATGTTTCGACTCCACAATTCACGGAATTGCAAGTGTTAAACAACACAACAATTTATTTACTCATGTTATTTAACATCCATTCGCAATCTTTCCTTGCAGGCTAATCCAATTAGCCGACTCGTTATACTTTGCAGTCTTAAAGAACATCGAAGAATGAAAATAAAGGACTGAGACGTCTCATGAAAGACAGTAAATTATTAGCCACTAATAATTCCAATTCATGATTTGAAATCTTTTTAAAACTGAACCATAGTAGTGACCGTGTCTACAAATTGAGGGCTTCCAGGTTCGATTCTAGGGCGGATATTTATGAGACAGATTGTTAGTTTTGAGTGCCGTACGTACCACAAGACATACACTCCTAGCGCCGAGGTACTACCTACCTAACAAAAAAAAATCATTTAGGCTTAGCCGTGTCAAAAAATTAAGGTATTTGGTACAGTAATCAAACAAAGTATGGGATAGGGTCAATGAAACAGAAAGGACGAAATAACCCCAAATTCAAAAGTTCCAGGTTTAATTTAATGTTTATTGACAAAACATGACATGTTAAATTACGAACTGAATTATGTACAATACGCAGGTATTAATCTAATAAATTACTGATTACACACATCGTAAGCATCTTTGTTTCCAAATGTGAAGTAAATACTGCTACATAAATAGGCACAATACATAATGCCAAAAGCTATTATTAATACGTGATGAGAATTTTTCACTAGATTAATATATCATTATATCAATGGATTATTAATATTTAGTATCATAATTATTATATTTTTTAATATAAGTTTATGTATTTAGGTAACTTATTAGGAATTAATAGATCAGTCGGTAAATTATAATTTGACTTCTCATTTAGTTTTATTGCTGTACCAATTTGTTTGAGGATTCGATTTTAGAATAATGCAAACTTATAATTAAACACTTACAACATATTTAAGAGCTACTTCTGCATCTTATATTTAGATTAAGTGGTTCCTGTGGTTTAGTGGGTTAAAATAGAAAATATATTTTGGAACTAATATTAAATAGTCAAGAATAAATAATCAGAATAGGAACCTTAATCACCAACTTCGACTTATTTCAAAACAAAATTTATTCCAAAATATAAAAAAATCGTAATGAACATAAAAACCATGTAGAAAACAATATCAAAATTAAAATGCAAAAGCAGTAATAGGAAACAGGATGCAATTAGGACCTGTCAAAAGAAAGTAACTAATTGAGGAAATTTTGATTTATTATTTCCACATAGTTGTGTCCAAAGTGCGTTTCAACAGGCTCAGTTGGAAGATCTTCTGTAAACAAAATTTTTACAATTGAGTACAATGTTTTATAGAAATTAAGGTTCCGATCGGGAATGGAGCGCTACAATTTCACTTCAATAACAATACAAATGAGATATTTCATTATATTTATTCACCGTAATACAAAAACAGTTACCATATTATGTACAACTGGAAAAAAAAGAGCTACAATACAATATTTCCTTCTAGTACTTTTGTGATTGAAATAGCCTCTCCAGTACCCGATGAGACCTCTATGCAAGCGGCACAGAAGTCTGCGCGGAACGGGGGCCATCCGGCCGAGCCGGTCTTATTCCTATGTATATTAAACTTATATCGATAAAGACTATTATAGTATAATGTATTCATTAATTAAACTAAAACAAGTTTATCGGTTCAATTAAAATGAGTTCCAATAAAAAAAATAGCAGGGTGGTACTTAGGAGGTGCCTCCTAATACTCACACTGTATAAATATCGCAATAGAATGCAGGACACAAAGTATAAACCGGAATGCGTTGGCACCTCAGATGAGGTTGGCCACATCGCTGGGCATTTCTGTAATGGTTGTGTGGTAAAAGTCCTCAATATCCTTCAATGCTCTCTTGTCAGCTTCAGTTACGAAGTTGATCGCAATTCCTTTACGGCCGAAACGACCACCTCGTCCAATTCTGGAATACAGAAAATACTGGTAAGTATATAAAAGACAGTATTTGCATGATATCAGAATTTACTATAAAATGTGCGACACTTTTGTAATTATTAATGAACCAAATAACTTATCGAGATATTATAAATAGACAGATCATAAAAAATGGCTATAGTAAAGTCACAGTTTGTATTAAAAGTAAAATCTTACCGATGGATGTAGTTCTCGCGATTAGTAGGCAGATCGTAATTGATGACGCAAGACACTTGCTGTACATCAATACCACGGGCAAGCAGATCAGTGGTGATAAGCACTCGAGAGGAGCCAGTACGGAACTGTCTCATGATAACTTCGCGTTCACGCTGGTCCATGTCTCCGTGCATAGCGGACACAGTGAAGTCACGCTGGTGCATGGACTCAGTAAGCCAATCGACCTATGTAGACAAAAAAATCATTACAAATATATATAGAAAATAGACAAATTTGTTTTTCAGTTTGTGATGACCACAAACCAGATAACTTGTTTGTGTATCATTCACACATTAATGGAGGGAACTGTAAGGTATCGATAAATTTAAAGTAAATTTAGAAAGCATTCAAAAGTTTTTATTATTTTCTTTACCACCTTTACTCGTCAATGCATGATGAAATCTTAATTTTGTTGAGATATATGAAATATTGTAAAGATTTCCTATAGAAACTACTGGACTAATAGGTAAGTATATCACAGTGGCATACCATATGAATACTATAATTGCATCTTTTTCTAGAACTTTTAACACAATGAATTGATTTATAAGTTTTAGACACAATTTAGACATTGTGAAAAATATTAACTGACCTTGCGGCGGGTATTGCAGAAAATCACAGCCTGAGCTATAGACAGAGTGTCATACAAATCACACAGAGTGTCCAACTTCCAGTCTTCCATCTCGATAGAAATGAAAAATTGTTTAATACCTTCCAATGTGAGCTAAAACAAAAAGTATCAAAATTTTTTACATTACAGTAAAGAATAAGCTTTTTACATATTTCTTATAGTAAGTACATTTGCTACATTTAAATTTGCTGCTCCATGACATATAGGTTTTTCTAGTACATGGCTTCACCCTATTTATGGCCCACTGCTGTGCAAGAGTATTAACCCACATTGAGGCCTACACTTTAACATACCCGAAAATCCTACCCTTCAGGGTGTGTTCATACAACAAATAATTTGATAGCAGACTTGAGCAGGTGAGGATATAGTCAGCTAGACATATTTGAAAAAAAAATCAAAATCATTAATCTGATATTAATCAAGAATAATGAAATTTAATATTACCTATCCACTTTTGTGTAGGACTATAGGACAGTGTGATAAAAACTTGATTCAAATTTCACTACTAAGGAAGAGTCATATTATAATACAACACGAAACAAAATATCTTCATCAACGGAAATGTGGGAAACTAGCAACACAATACATATAATATTTTGAATAGAAGCAAAAACTTTATTGTACAATGTTTTGTAATATTAGTCATAGAAAAGATAATATAACTAAAACATTATCCTATTTTGCGATTCCAAGCTCTCAGTGACGACATCTGGTTAGATTAAATTCATCAAGTTATGTGTTACTATTACTTGCACTTATGTAATGACATTGTAGCAAAGTCTACTGACCCTGTCTGCCTTTTCCAGGAGTCCTTGTCTGTAACCTCATACAATTAGTTGTCTTAATCTGTCTGGTGGTAATGAATAGTCTTTAAAATAAAAACAAGAGGCATAGAATAAATACAGTAAGACAAAAAGCACTCCCAAAATGGAGCCATTTAATGGTCATGGAATCTTGAACACCTTTTAAAACAGTTTTAAAAGCAGTCCGTACATTTAAATTTTATTCGCACTTTATGACATATTTTGGAAATAAATTGTGAATGTATATCATTATAATTTGGTAAACTGTCTTTCATGAATTTGTTGGTAGAGTATGCACTTCCTTGCGTTTGTGATTGACAATGTTTAAGAATACAACTGATTTAAGAGTACCAACTGGTATTTGTATACTAAAGCCATGTATTAAGTACACAGTATTTTTATTTTCTTATTGAAAGAAATCAAGCACTGTCAGCTGAATTTGACACTAGCATTTACAAGTATGGACATAAACACAATGACTATGAACCTTGACAAACATTTCTATGCTTGCCATTCAATTAGATGCCTTATTTTCTAAGAGGCTAAGTAGGTATTAACTACTTTTTAGCTTACCAATTTAATTATGAGCTACGTAATTGATTTTGAAATGCTCTAAGGGTAACCAATTTCACAAGAAATTATTGCGAACAAATAGAACATTCATACAATATGCTGAACTTTGGTTTCACTGTAATATAAAACCCCATGATTGTTGAGGCAATATATTTACAGATATAGTGAACAGTATGATTGAAGTCTCTGTTTCCAATACCTAATAGACACTATCAAGGATTTTTCACACAATCTTACCCAACATGGTGACTCATCAAAAAAGAACACATATATGTAGAATACCTTGAGGCCTTATATGTAATGCAAGATAAAGTGACATTAACTTACCTCCTCTTTTTGCACAAGAATACGCACTGGTTCTCTCATGAAGCACCGAGATACTTCCAACACATCATCAGGCATAGTAGCTGATAGCAAAATAACCTGCACATCGGCAGAGAGCATTTTAAATACATCGTGAATTTGATCTTTGAATCTGAAATAAGTTGCATTCTATTAGTAAACCCTTAAAAACGCATAATAATATTGGACATATGTGTAATTTATAAGAAACACAAACTTACCCCCTAGACAACATTTCATCGGCCTCATCAAGCACAAATAGCTTGATTGTGTTAGCACGCAGTGCACGACGGGTAATCATGTCATAGACACGGCCAGGGGTGCCCACCACAACGTGAACACCACTTTCCAATTGACGGATATCTTCACGAACATTAGTACCACCAATGCATGCATGGCATTTAGCATTCAAATGATCACCAAGTGCAATAACCACCTAAAACATTAACACTGTAAACAACTGTTCTTCATGCATATTCAATTTATTCACTATCACACAGCACTGATGCATACCTTCTGAATCTGCTGGGCCAACTCTCGAGTTGGGGCCAAGATCAAAGCTTGGCATTCACGAATACTAGTGTCAATCTGTTGGAGGATTGAAATCGAAAAAGTAGCAGTTTTGCCAGTTCCAGACTGGGCCTGCGCTATGACGTCGCGTTTGAGGATGCAAGGCATGATCGCGCGTTGCTGGATTGCGGATGGTTTTTCGAATCCATAGGCATAAATTCCTCGTAACAATTCCTCCTTTAAATTCATGTCATCAAAGCTTTCCACGACTTCGTGCCAGTTTGTATCGAGGGCGCCTTCTGGCTCGCCAGGGGCATCGTAGTTACTTTGTTCCTTAGATGGCCCATTTTTAGAATCCTCCGGCCAATCTTCCGAGCTGAAAGTTAACAAAGACATACTTTAATTTTTTTTGTTCAATACTCAATTATGACGAGTACTTATTACATACAAAAGTCGAAATAATTCCAAGCAAATATAAAATGTACGGACTGTCAAAATGGCATTTCATTGTTATTCAATAATTTGATCAAAGATATAACAGAAGATACGTCGAAAATAATAGTAATGGGTTTACAAGTTATTTCTTCAAAATGCGTCACCAGTAGAGACACAATTAAATGAAATAAAACACGTGCACCGAATCAAATGAGTAATAATGTTCTCCTGCCAGCGCCATGTTGGCAATCGGCAACCGTGGAGAATACGGTATTCTATCATACACATTTTACCAAACTGCGGCTATTAAACAAATCAAAGTCTCTTCCCTTATAAAGCTATGTTTAACATTGGCATTCATTAAATGAGGATCTATTTATGACAAAAACTAATCTTACCTTCTTTCAGGTGAATAGGACATGTTCCAATCGCGGTTGCTGAACGGAAAAGAACTAGCAAGGTCAAGTTAAGTTTAGCAAAAGCTTTTTTTTTCGTTGAAATTATTATAGGAATTATGAGACAAGAATATTCATAAAGTCTATTATATTTAATTTATTTAAGAATATTTATAAACATGAAATACCATTTATTACCAGTTTTAAGAAGAAAAGATTATTTTTAATATAATAGGATATAAAACGGCGGAAGTTAGTGGGGACCGTTTCTAGACAGATTCTACAGCTTGCAAGTTGCGAGATTTTGCGAGTGAGCTAGTGTTATTGGATCTTCTGTGGAATAGACTGAGATATCCATCGATATCACAGTTTTCATGAACGCAACCAAAAAGGATTTGATCACGAATTTGTAAAACACGTTCAGAATTAAATTATTTAACCTAACACAATATTATGTCAAAATATAGAAAAACAATTAAATTTTAATCTTATGTTAAGCTAAAACAATAACATAAATAGTGATAAAACATTTAAATATTATAAAAGAAACAAATCCCAGAGAATTCGTCACTCTAGACTTTCTAAAAATGTGTATTAGATTTGTATGTATTGGTTCATTACACGCATGTTATACTACTGATAAAAAAAAGTGTCGCTTTGCCTGTTGCGCTAAATGTAATTTGTTTGTGTGTTATAAAATTTGCACAGACATAGACCTTCACCTGTTTAAATAGTTAAACGTTTATGTATAGACATAAACGTTTAAAACGCAATGCGGGAAAAAGGCTTGATTTTAAAAGTTTTACAGTACTGTTTTGGTTACAGAGTGACATTATACGAATCTTTTTCTTTATTCTTTTCAGAATGTCTGTTTTCTAAATGGAGCCGAGTGCTCCATCCTCCTTCCCTCCTTATCTCTATTAAGTGGATCGAAGATTGAGGAACAGACCTCCACCTCTGTGCTTGCTTTCATTGGCCGGCTAGAGTGAAGTCACTAGACCCGTACGCTAAGTGGTGTAAATGTTTAATGGCATAATAACAAACAGACCCGCTCATAGATGGTGAAATCAGTACCGCACTTCTCCACAGCCTTCGCTGCTCACGCCAATGTTGCCTGCAGGCATATTGTTATGATAAATTACGAGGGCCTTTTCAGTGAACGGCAAGTCACCGCCTGCCATCATCTTCAGTTATTTTACAATCTGAAAGACAGGCATGCTATCTCCTAGCATAGGATTTAATTTATCACTGTTGTGAGGGGTGACAGATTAATCAATACTATTAGATCTTTTCGTAAAGCCTACCCGGTAATCGATTATCGTCTAGCCACTTTGTATCACTACCTTTTTATATACAATACACATTAGTTTCTGCATAATACAATATTATTTAATGGTAATACAATACTGTGTAATAAGTAATGAATCTTAACTATTTTAGAAAAAGCTATGTTTTGAAAGCACACGCCGCGTCGTGATGAATAAGATGCTAATTTAGGAATAATTTTTTTTAATGCACAACATTGTAATTTGTGTTTGTGGGAGTGATCTCGTGCAATAGAATGCAAATGTTTGTGTAAAATGAACCTGGAAAATCACGCGCTGTTTGATTTCCACAATGAACGCGCGCTATTTGATTTCTTTAAATATTTCTGAAATAATGAATGGATGATTAATCAGAATAAACATAGATCTAAAGATGTAATAAATGATTTTTTTGTCAACTACCAGTGGTACTGTTATAATCATGGTGCAGTCAAACAACAATTTTAAGTACTTTGTATTATTATTTGTCGTAATTAATTATTATTATTTTAATTGTCATATTTATATTGTTTCTGACCTCTTTTACGCCTTCTAGTATACGAAATGACCATCCTCTATTAAAAACTCTAAAATAAAATATTTGTTTATACTTGTTGTAAACAGGCATTCGTCAGGTGATGGTTGAACAGCCGATAAAAATTTTCTCTTGGTACAAGTAGGTTTATTGAGAAATACTTTATGCATTAATTAGTTCTGCAAACATATCAAGAGCGTAATTTAGAAATACCGAAGTCATTAAATATCCCAGGAGGAAACTATAATTTCAGAAAATTATTATGTGATATTTAAGTGGCGTACTATATATGTAAGCGGTACTGTGCTTGGAGTTTATATTACAAAAATCTTAATAACGAAAAATCCTTTCAAATAATATCGAAATCTTTTTTCCCAGAATATATTTTGTTAATATTGCTTACGAACGTGAGATACAAGATATTACACATCATATGCCTTAGGGCTAGTTCATTTATTTAATATAAAATAATGATTTTAAGTTTTGGGTTTATAGTGAACGCATCTTTTATACTCTAATGTTGGCAGCAGCGAACTTCCTGTTGTGTCTATGATTACGCTGCCATTTTGAAACTACAGTGCTTTTTGTTCGTGTGGAGCGTTAGCTCGTTGCGGGGTCTAGACCGTATTTTAGCCAAGTTTAGTTTTAATTTATTATACGAACTCAATCAAAATGAGCTGGCAAGATTATGTCGATAAACAGTTAATGGCATCCAGATGTGTGACAAAGGCTGCAATTGCCGGTCACGATGGAAATGTCTGGGCCAAGTCTGAGGGATTTGATGTAAGTTACCAGTTACGTTGGATACTGTGTGTTCAGTGCCTTTATTTATTAGTTAATTGTGCTAAGGTGTTCGTAAAGTGATTATTTTGTGTCCTAAAAGTGTCTATAAATTTTGGGTAAGGGTGGATGACGAATCCGGCTAGCTGACAAGATGGCGACATGTGGTAGCAAAGTATTCGAATTAGAAATGCGCCTAAAGCAGACGAATCGTTCGTTCTGGTTTATCACTTGTAGATTAAAGAGAATTGCAAGTTTAAAAGGCCACGTTGCTAGCTTATTGAACCTTACCTGTACTATATTAGGTATGAAAAAGTTCGAATTCGCCGGCCGGTATTTGAGTTTGGTTATAAGTACACGTCGTCGTTGATCCGTATTTTAATAATCTACCCTCTACATTTATAAAAATGTACGTAAAAAGGTTTAGATCCGATGGAGATTTTAACGAAGCCGTTGAAATAAGTAAAAAAAAAGTTTTGCTGCAAATAGAATTGAAATTTCAGGTATTTATTTAATCTGGAAGAGCAAATGAAGTCTATAAAATATCAGCAGTCATAAAGCAGTTTGACAATTATTGCATCTAACATGTGCATATTATTGTTCTTAGTGGTATGACTGTCACAACAAATTTAGATGCAAATTCTCATTAAACCCTAAAACAATATATAAGGCTCTAAAATACTTTATCCCTGGAACTAAAGCTGCCAGTGAAAAAATTGCAACCATACATGCCATATTTGAAGTAATATATTTTTAATTTAATTTGATGGACTTATTGATATGATAAAAGAAAATCAATTTTTTTATAGCTCCCTGTTTTAATTTATCTATAAATCTTAATCAACAATTTTTTTATTAACCATTTTACCATGGCCGATCATAATAGAAAAGTTACAACTGAAACTTAACAATATTAAAACAAAAAAAATCCGAAATGCAAAACTTTAAGTAAATACAATGCAAATGCATAGGTTGTATAAACAATATTACAGCATTAATTGTATAAAAGCACATTCAGTACTTTATATGTACAGTATTGGTGACAAAATATCTAATTTTAGGAGTATCTCATAACTTATCCATGTCAGAGTTTGCTGATGTTAATCAGCGCATATGATATCTTTATTGATATTATATCAGTTGATATTTTTGACATAATTTTTCTTACTTAAAAATTTATTGTCAGTATTGAAAAATATACCATGCTGCCCTTTCTTATGCTGTACCGCACCTATTTGAAATGAAGGCCTAGGCCTCTAGGCCTCCTTGTTCTCGAGGAGGGATCCGTTCAGCAGTCTGTAATTTCAGGATTGTAACAACCACACCTTTTTTATATTATTTAGTGTTTTGTTGAACTACATACAACATTTAAATTGAGTTTAGCTTTATAGTAAAAAAAGTAGGTCATTTAATGTTGATGATTAAACATGAATTTAAAATGGATGATGTGGAATGATACTCCAAATTTGTAAAATGTTTGATTGCACAAAGTATAATTTCATTTCCAAGTAATATAACTTAATATAAGTTATACCTTAGTTAAAAGTGATGTTTCTTGAGCCACATGGTATATATTTAAAATAAATAGTTGCTTGTGACTATTTGCATGGACTTTCAACCATGCCAAAACACTCACCAGAAAATGCTCATCAGATTGAACAACATTTGCTAAGATGTAATTTCTAAATTTGCTATCGTTTAGCAATGGTTTCCGTATTAGTTCCATATAAGATATTCCTCATTTAGGATTTTATTATATCAGCAAAAAATGCTCCTTAGAAACAAAATTTTTTGCTAGAGCACCATTTTTATATCTTATAGTTTAGTTGGTCTGATGTGGTTCTGCATCAGGTGTCTTCAAAATCAATTATACTACTTAGAACTAACGTTTATAAAACAATACATATTTCATTCAAATCTTTCCAGTTGTTCTAGATAGATTAGTGTATAAGTATGTAGAAACAGACAAACTTTTCTTTTAAATTTGAATTCTATTACTGATTCTGAGGTGACCAGTGCTTATTAGTAATAACACAAAGTTTTTGTGTTGTACAATGTGAAAGCACATGATGTGTAAAGTGAACTTTGAGTAATCCCCCTGACGTTTTTTGTAATTTCGTTTTGTTACATAATTTATTTGTATTTCCTCAGTATTCATTTCTGGGCATAATATATTAATCATAGTGACAGTGTCTGGAAATGCAATTGTTACCAATTTTTCAAATAACATGAGTTATGACAAGTTCAAGCAAAATGTTTTTTGAACTGTGAAAAATAAAAAAAGTTTGTCGAAAAGTATACCCATCTAATTTTCATTATTCTTACATACTCCTCATCTAAGGGTTGTCTGGATGAGATTACTGATTAGCAATAAGACCTTCATTGGTTCTTTATTTAAATGTGTTTCAGTACTGTTATTTTTTTCTTGACGTACAATAAAGAGTTATCTATATACCAATATGGTATTAACCACTAACTCATAGAATAATGATATGGTCTTTGGGAACCATGTCAATTATTATTATTTAACAAATAAATAAATTAGAAAACCTTTCATGGCTGATGATCTCAAATCTCCAAAATATGTGCTATATATATTTTATCCTATGGTATTCAGAAATTTATTCAGGGTAGGAATTAACCCCAGAACCTTCAGCTTAGCAGCCAGGTTTACTAACATCTAGACTAGACCAACAGATCAATCTAACAGTTTAAATGTAATCTTGATACATATAAAATGATCGAATAGAATAAATATATCAGAATTTTATTTAACTCTTCAATCCGTAATTTCTCTCCTTTTAAATATTAGTTTTTTCTTGGGATAGATTTCTCTTTATATTTAGTATTTCACCTTCGTTAAAATACTTCGAAGTATTAACATAAATTTTATTGTTCTGAAACATTAATATATTTACTTGGTCATTGAACAAAAAGCCATGTAATATGTAAGTAGATGTAAAATAATTAGACTAGAATATTTTTTTTTACTAGAATTACAAAGTACAATTATAGAATACATAATTTTGTTCCTTTCTCTAAACAAAACTAGGTGTTTGTTAATTACAGCATTTTCATTTTCTTTTTATCATATTAAATAGTATTTGAAAAAAGTAGTACAATGGCACTCACAAATTATGCTGTCTTGCACTTATTGTGATGCCTATTTTGTCAGTAATTCCATTTCGATCACTAATCTTATTTTATCAGTCAATTTTAATACAGTATATTAACTTTCCTCCATAATAGTTGTGTGTTAAAAATAAATCAAAGGACTTGCACCACATAGTACAGTGTATAGTAACTTACCACTAGGGTCGAATATTTACTAGATATTTACAATTATAGGGTCTCTACAGACTTGTTCATTTCTTTAATTTGCCCTGTAAGTTTTCTTGGAAAAAGTAAAGAGAATCATTTTTAAATTTTTTTCTGTAATAGTTCAACTTGTTCATTGTAAATGTTAGATTAGATCATTTTTAACTAACACCCTTCTGAGAAGAATATTAGAATCTTTTTTATCAAAAATGTATTTTTTTTTAAATAGCAAAACCGGTCTTGCCTGAAACACAGGCTGAGATAAAAGGAGGATGGGTGATCAGCAACAAAAAGTCTTACTAGAGAAGGGGCCCATAAAGTTGTCGTTAGATAGCATTCGTCAAATCATGTCGACCTTCCAACATCGACATACCAACCTTCGGGTGGTATAAAAACTTCCAACGAAGTTGACGGCTTGGCTTGACCCTCCCAGAATCGGCACGAGAGCAGTAATGTGCCTTTGGATGCATAGTGGCCTGTAATAGACTTAATGATGTTATTTCAATTGAATGTCGCATATGTTGATGTTATGAAACCTTATTGTATCCCAAAATTGTGGCAAATAGTCGTTATAAGTTCTTAATTTTCGTTATTGCATCAATACGCCACGTCATTCAGCAACGATGATATTATGGTTTTAAAATTTCATTAGTCTATACAACGTATTTTTCTTCAGCACTTTAAAATTTATATTTATCGATTTATGGTATTTTTATTATAATTTAAATAAGATTCGTTCTGTGTATTCAGCGGATTTACGCAGTATGTCAGAGTCCACGTATATAAAACGATAATTTCTTTGTTGGCAGATATCAAAAGATGAGGTAGCGAAGATCGTGGCGGGTTTCGAAGATCAATCACTCCTAACAAGCGGCGGCGTGACGATAGCGGGCTCGCGGTACATCTACCTCAGTGGTACAGACCACATCATACGCGCAAAGCTCGGCAAGGTCGGCGTGCACTGCATGAAAACACAGCAAGGTGAGCAAACAACCGTTGATCGATGTTGCGCCATTCTGCCGTCGGCCACGCCGGATTTTAATGGCGTTATGGCGACAGATGTTTATAGAATTAAGAAAAAAAAAGAGAATATTTAATTTCAGAATTCAATTTTAAATTCGAACAATATTCAATAAAGAAATCTGTATAAGTGAGACTTAACAAAATTGGAAATAGTCCTTGACGCTTCTATACCGTAGATATGAACTAAAATATTACTTATATTGCAATTCTTTAATTTATTTGTTAGATAAAAGGTTTTTGGTTCGATGACAATTTAAAATGTTCAATAGTTAGTAAGGGAACATAGCGGAGATTTCCTTTTATAGCGAACTAGTTTATCCCGTGGCCACGTCCGCATGAGACAGTTTTCCCCTACAAGCCGAAATTTCTAAAACGCATATTTAAGTGCATAAATACAAAAGTTTTATGGTTTTGTATTGATAGATATTGATACTAGATAGGCGAATAACCGCTGAGTAAAGTTTGTACCGTCATTTTGTTTTGATTATGAACCTATATTTAGGCCTTGAAAGATTTTAGAATAGTATAAGCGAGCTATGAAAATAATCTGTATGTGATTGCTAAGATCGTGTTTTCCCTTTTTCCACCTTTCAATAAGATTTTAAATAATGGAGAATAGAATGAATAAAGTTCATTCAATTTAGTAAATTATTGTAAAATAAAAATGGACAATGGATGTAATGATTTATTTGATGACTTATCTATATGAAATACATATTCGGTCGAAAGATGATTCATAGTATTAGTACAACAGTAATCGGTGACCCAACGTAATTATCTTGTTTTTCGATAACATTACTGTGAAGTGATAAATGAAAGATTGACGGGAACATTACGTGCCATTTTATATAATTTTTGATTGTGACCAGCTTGGGCATGTGATTTATACTATTTGTATGTTAATAGAAAAGAAATGCGTTATGCTTTTATTTGGAACAGGGGTCGGCAACCTGCCAATAGGCCATTGCGGTTGTAGCCCGCACAGATTTTAAACGCCGCAACTAGGCGTTTCTTGTGATCCTCCCGACGACGACACATATGATCCGCACCTAATAACATTTGTGGCCTTCGTATATAAGAAAAGGTTGCCGACCTTTCGCCAATGCGACCATGCATGATCTATAGTGGTAGTTAATATTTTAATGAATTTAATAGATATTTTTATTATTTCAAAATTATTTATTTTGTAATTCTTACAGTATCTACCTACATTGAAATTGGAAATAATGCAACTATGCACTTTTTCGTGATTAAGACGATTTTGTTCTAGTAATGTTACTATTAAGACTGACATCCAAGACACAATGCATCGCGCAATTACACACACTAAACCTTACTAGTCTAGACATAGATTTCTGTATTCTATTTTTAAACTTGTTTAGTATATTTGTCTTAATTACTATCAATAGGCATAATAAGTATTTCGTACTTACGGACAGGTACATAAATTAAAAATTGGTAGATAAATCTATGTTCACCTCGCAATGAACGCCTTATTTAAAAAAAAATCTGTATTGGCCAAAAATTAAATTTTTCTTCGCCCGAGCAGAAATTGTTATGGGTGACCTGCTTGTTGCATGATTTTTGCAAAACTTAGGCTCTTACTGAATTATGCTATTTACTGTGTTCATGAATATGGTTACAATATTTTGTATTGTATTGGAAAGTTTTTTACATGTAGTATTTTTATTTCACGCCTTTCATATTTTAAAATATGACATTGACATAATCTTTGCCACTTGTTATGTTACCTTGGCGGACTTATTTCATATTCCGAGTACTCTCCTTTGGTAATGCCACTCATGGTTAGTACTTTTAAAATGGCGACATCAAAGACAAGAACGGAAAAGATTTCTTTCGGTAATATTTGGTCTTCTTCGTGTTATGGTGTTATTAGTTGCTGTCGTTATTTTGTTATGGAAGTACGAAGATTGTCTAAAACTTGGCTGTATTGCAAAAGAGTAATGCCGTTAAATTATATTAAAAAAAGTTGTCTAAATACTCCCAATATAATACTGTAATTTAACGCTAACCTATGAAAAATGTGTGAAATATTTTTATTTTACTCGACCGTTGCAGACGATTAACATCAATAAGTCATTTCAGCCAAGTTTTATTACAGAAAGAAATTTTCATGAATCTGTAAGATATTTTACTGTACATCTCGACCGCTTGATTACAGAGCGTTAAGTGGTAAAATCTGATTAACTCGTATGCTGTGCGCTACTCGACTGTGCCTCGGCCTGGCCCACATCGACTCAGACACGCGACGTTGGATAGATTACTTTCAGTCCGCAACATTTGATACTGGCACATTACTTCATTATAATACAATAGTGTATTTATTTGACTGGTGGTAGTTATTTATGAGCTTGTAGGTTTGGATTGATACCAAAATTTTGTCGTTTATTATGTGTAGTCGAGGTTAACGTGATAAATATCATGATTTATTTATAAATATTGTCTATTAATAGATATGGAGTAATATTACAAATTTTAGGTATATCCTAGAGGGCGCAACTGCTCGGTCTATTTAAAACAAGTATTTTTTTTTCTATACATAACTCGACATAATTAAAGAAGTGGTAATCTAAAAATAAAAAAATGGAATTTTGTTTTTCGAAAAGAAAAATAGGTCTGCGTTACCGACACTGTTGTATTAAAAATAACCTTGTATGTTCAGAAAGTGTGTCAGTATTCAATATTCATCCTAATTATAATATATTTAAGTAGTAAAAAGAAACGTCTCTAATAATATTTTCTTTTCAGCCGTCGTCATTGCTCTCTATGAAGAACCCATCCAACCCCAGCAAGCCGCATCAGTAGTGGAGAAGTTAGGAGACTATTTAGTTAACTGTGGTTATTAGAGGTGAGTATTCGTAGTGTATTTGGACTGATCATTTACCATATTTTAATTTACATAAATTCATGCCTGTCGCGCATGGCGCCGGCGCCACAAAAGTGGTAAATCGATAAGCATTTTCCTAAGATTTAACTGTGAATTAAAGAACTGTTTCGATTAAATCTATTAAAAAAATTATTTGAAACACGTGTTTAATGACAATATGTTTAGTTGTCCATCGGATCTTTCGATGTTTGAGATGGATCGCCTCCACTCGCCGCCATGTTTCTGAATTTCTTCTCTCTTTGTTCACAGATCGAAGCGCGCCGTGATCTAAGAATACTATAAGATAATATTTTTTCCACAGGGAAATAAGTAAACTGCATTTTGTATATTCTATAAAAAAAGTGATAAGGACCGTTCATTTGTTTTGATATTTGATGAATTATGGCGTCATCGGTCTCTGATGCGTTTAGTAACTGTGTGCAAATGCAATTACTTTGCGGATTCTGGACTCTTTTTATACGCTCACCGCTTCCACAGAGTGATTGTTCGTGCAGACTGGTTTAAATTTGTATTTTAAAATTTGCTTTTAACGACCACGGTAAAGCGTATTTGCTTTCCAAGCAGGTCTCAAAGCATGGTGTATAGAGATTTTTTTAGATTTCTTTTCAAGCATTTTGATGAAGTGTTTCTATCTCGCGTGTTAACGATAGTGTTTGTGGGAGCTATCTCGCCATCGGTCAAATATTCCGCGTACCACAGATGCTTGATGAGAAACTGCGAGAACCACGTAATGAAATTACTGTAACGATATACAACATTATTATATATGTAATTTACAAATAGACATTTGTGTAAGGGCTTGTTACAAAATGAAAGACACTGTAACCCAAGTAAAATATTACAATTTTAATTGAAAATCTCTAGTCCCACTGGAACCATCGTGTAATATTCGATTCCGTCAGTGCTGGTGACGGCTGCGGGCGCCGACTATTTGCTATGCTTAATTTTAATTATGCGAACTTGTAATCTTGTGTAGTGAATAAACATTTGCATTCTGTTCTATCGTATCTCTTAGCTGCAGATCTAGAAGCGCTCAACTATCCAGTATCCTGAAACAAGGCTTGCAGTAAACGAAGGGTGCATATTGTTTATATTTGATATTACTACTATAGCTTTGTACATTGTTTCTGATAAGCGATGGGAACTGTGTCTATCTAATAATAAAATGATTTGTATTATACTCACTTGTTTCACTGCACCAGTCCCACAGAATATACTATATAGTAAATGAAACGAAGGAGTGCTAATGAACATAATTTATTTTTCTTTGACAAAATCTACAGTAATAAGAGTTAAGTACACTCGAATACAAGAATTGGTATAAAATGTTAAAAGGGTAGCTATAGCCTATCCAGTGAATTTGGTTCTTTAGAATACAACACACCAATCATTTTACACTCTAAAGCTACAAGTGTTGTCGATTTTAATTAGTTTGCGAAGCTGAACCTAGTACGCAAAACAGTTGGAAAACTTAGTATGCATAAGTATAGATATTGCTTACTGTCTGTGTAACAAAAGACGAATACCGTACTACGTGGTTATATCTACATTTCTACATTATTATTTATATCAAAGAAATTTTATCGTGTAGGCGAAAAATACATTGCACGCCTTATAAATAAATTATGCATTTTATTAACTATTGGTTAAACAAATTAACAATATTGCAATACCTCTGTAATAAAGTAATTATAAAGCGGGCTACACAAATTTCAAACGTTCAAAAGCCACAATCATTCACGTGTAAATTATTAACATCAAAATGCCACCTTAAACCCTTATCTTACTCACTTACATTACATTGATTTTAAACTAAGGGGGTTAATATTTTCACCAAATAGTTCATACACGTTTGGTTTCCACAAGCAACTGTATTGCACGTTCCGAATGTTTACGGAAGAGATTTCAAGGTAGATGTTTCATTTGGTCACGGATGTTCCAAGGAATAGTGACGGGATTTCTTCCAGAAGCTTCTGAAGAATCCTTTGCGCTGTTTCTGGCCGGGTACCTCTTCGCCTGTTAACAAATAATTGAAATTATTAATACAGCAGTACATATTAGACAATTGTGTAATACAGATAAAAACGTAATTACATTAATGCAAATAGGCGCTATTGCAGGTACAAGGAAAGTCATTCTTAAGAATATCTTTTAAAACAAATAAATACAAAATATGAGTTTAAATAGAGACTTCAAAATACTTAAGAATCAATAAAAAAAAAACTAAATGTACCTATCGAAAATAAATTGACGTGTAGCATTCATTAATGTTCTCTTTTATTCAAATAACTACGAGATAAACTTGATTTATATTCTGTTAATTATTCTGAACAGTGTTCCAAGTTTAAAAGCTAAATCGGAGGGTACTTATTTAAAATAAGAAAATGTAGAGGTCGAAGACCTTTAACGGGTAAGGGAACGCGAATGTCAAGTGTACGTGCGGCAGTGTCTGTCGCATCGCGCGGTCGATATCGCGCCGGCCACGCGGGAAGCGCCCCGGCTCCCGGACGCTGCCTCCCTAATTCTCTGCCACCGTATTGGTTGAAAATCTCCTACACCCCCGCACATCCCTCGTTGGAGACCAGCTTGTACTATCTAAATAACCAATACGATTGTTTGAACCTTACTAGAACCGGCTTTAATTATCTTGTTACAATCACTATTTTACTATCATATTATCAGTAAAAATCTGTTGTCGCGATGTTATCACTGGCTTTTGATTGAAGAACAAAGAATCTTGCGACTAAACCACATATGGGTTTAGGCATTAGCTTTATTTTAACACTTTGTAGGTTTTGAATTATATTCGTTTAATAATTATTACTGATAATTAAAAAATATATATATTATGTAAAGTTGTGTGTCTCGACATTAGATTAAAAGAGAATCAAATTAAAGCACATCAAATTAAAGACAAATTATCTACATACATGTCTGATTAAAAAAGATGTGTCCGTAACACAGGGTTGTAGGTCAACTAGGTTTAATTTACAGGAAACAGATATACCTATGTGAAGGTTCTACTTTTTTAACGTTCGAATTATGTAGTGATATTATTTAACTCTATACCATTGTTATTCCTGGTTATTTAAATTATATTATTATTATTTAAAGTAAATAATGCATCACAATGATAAGCACACAATTGGTGATATCTGAGGTCAACTTAATGTATACTAACACGAATTTAATGTACTTTTAACAATAAATAAACTACAATCATTAACAGTTTAATATGAGTCAACAGACACATAATGTCTGAGAGCGATAAAGACGGCCACAGACAATATAATAAAACAACGATACACATATACAATGTAATTTTATAAGATGTATTATTTTAATCGTTGTAGAAAAAATATTCTTTATGGTAAGTTTATAAAGTTCATCATTTTGCAACTCATAACTATCCCACTATTGGGCTCGGGTCTCCACCCACAATGCAACTGAGGAAACGTAACAAGTGATAACGTTTATAATAAATATATACAAATCCTAGAAATCCGTTACTCATAAAACTATAATTTTTATGTATCACGCATGTCACGTTTCCATTGAAACCAATGTAGGCGGGTAGTGAGAAATTTAAAATGGTTAGTCCCACATACGATAATGCCGCGTACAACTCAAAAATTGTACATTATCTTGAAGCTTAGCGGCTTTCACCGTTACTATGACTAAACGTGAATGTTGGACGAAACGTTAATTTTACATTGTCCGTTTTTGCAGTCTCAGCGAATCTGCTGGTAAAACTAATTAACTCCGTTTTTTACTGGTCGCTCTGGACATGGAGGTGAATTCATTAAAAACTTATGAGACCGTGAATCATTTATTTAACAATTCAATAATCCAACTTTTAATGTTTTATCCAACTATCACTGACCGATTTTTAAATTGCGCTTCGAACTGTTAATGATAATTTAGAGTTGCTGAAAGTTTAGAATTTCAGCGATGAAGTAAGAGAACGGGTTTGTAGGGCAGCCGAGAATAGATCGGTGGGTAAGAAGATATTTTCCAGCGCGCCAGCATGCCAGGCATGCTGCACCAAAATAGACGTGGTTATGTAGTTCTCGAAATAGTTTTAAATATTCATTGGGGTTAATGACAAATCTATATCACTACAATTCGTAACTGTCCCACTACTGGGCTCTTACACAATGGGAAAGGTGCATACAGGTCACAGTCCACCACCCTGGCCAAGTGCGGTTAAATAGACTTTACACATCTTTGAGAATTTGTGGGGACCTTTTAGGGGAAGTTATCCATAATGTATCTTACAAAAATATATATATATACCCATATATATATACCCATATATATATATATACAGCTTGAAAAAATATCGGAGACAGGATCGAGAGTCAGGTCCGGGAGACCAAAGTTCCAAACCATTAGACTATTCGCTTTTGAAATCTAAGTACATATATATTTATTATTAGTAACAAAATTTGTCGATGAGGAAAATAACAATTTTACTTCTAAAACGAAATGGGTATAGTGCTTCCAACTGGCTCTATTGGTAAATCGTAAAATTAACATGTAATCAGTACATCCATACAGCAATGATCGCGATGTCGGTCTATTTATAGCCGACACAGAGGAGGCCCGATTCAAGTTCATTGCCTAGACTCCCCGCAAAGCACACACTCGCATATGTTCAAATCCCAATCTGACTGTACATTATTGATTTTAACAAGTTCGGTCTGAGATGTACCGAAAATGTGCGTTTGACTGTGTGTTAATATCAATGAAAAATCATGTTTGTCTTTCTAATTAACTCTTTTTTAATCGACTTCAAAAAAGGACTCGTAGCTCATAACTTTTTATTTTTATGATACTTTCTTTTTATTGGTATGACATGACAAAATGAATAGTCATTGCCCGGGAACAAAATCCTCTTTCCCGCTGAGAATCCAACATGGGTAGGAGCTTTTGCTTCGCAGACCCTACCAACCCTACAAACAAGACTACATATTTTTAAGATTTTTTTAACATTTTATATAAGATAAAAGGAATATGTCTAGGTATATGAGCACATTTGTGTCTTTAATATACAATCTTTACATATTATATTGATTACTTATCCTTCTCATACTAAAAGTAAACCTACTCCTACATACTAAAAGTAAACCTTCAATACAGTAGACTTTGAACTGCTCGGAACTAGCAAGATGTACTTGACAACACAAATTATTAAAATTAAAATCTATTTTACTTTATATATAAATAAACCAAAACATGATCAAACCGTCTTCCTTATTTTTCTAAATGAATCACCAAATACGTCATCATTAGTCGAAACGGGTCACGAAGACTTGGGGAAGTATGGGCCGGCGAGGGTCGG
>DWJZ01000133.1:0-41921 GCA_018249125.1 Asbolis capucinus
CCACAAGTGGTCTCCATAATTAAAGTACCGTATCTGAAGTGTAGACTCAATTTACGTGAAACAAATTAATTAAGAAGTTTCTTTGTAGGAGCATCATATTCGCGGTGCCGACGAAGACTCCGGAACAAATGATATTCGCACGAGACTCCGCCGTCAGCCATACTACCTTTGACAGTTTACACGAGCTCAAGAAAATAAAGCAGTACTGGCCTGACTCAAGGTAATTTGAACTGTAACCTAATAACCTCAGAGCTTCTTTTGCTGTATCATTTTTAGCAATAAACTTGAATAACTAAGGTAGAAATACGTTTGATACCGTAACAAGTCAATTTAATGCTCAAATTGAGACCTTACAGGAATTTTAAAGCTTTCAAGAAAGTTTATGAGGGTATAAAAGCTCTAAGTACACCATTACTCACCTACGTGTCGTAAGGATGTCTGCCAGTAATAAAAATATTGATAGATCAACTATGATAGTTTGTGCTTCGTATTCTCAAAATACTGTAAACTGCCGAATGTTCTGTTCAACCGTAACTGTTGAAGCGCTTGCTAGATCTGATGGTATTTAAATATCTTGATATTTTTAAGTGAAAACACAGAAAAAATTAAGGAACGTAATATCTCAATTTAGGAAATGAATAGATGTTGTACGACGGATCGTTATGCATAAGGTGCTCATATAGTTTAAATAAAAAATGGTTATGATAAAAAAATGCCTTTATTATTTCAGTCTATAATCTATCTCTGTGCCAAATTTCATCCAGATCGGTTCAGTAATATTTGTTTGTGGGAGTAACAAATATCCATCAATCTTCACAAACTTTTCCATGAGTACGCCGGAATCTTGAAAAAGGTGGTGTTTATTATACAACTAGCTTTTTACCGCGACTACGTCTGCGTGATTCACCCCTTCTTCACCCCACACAGTCAACATGACATCTAGTGCATGAATACAAGGTGTTATGATTACATCTTCGATAATGAAAAGTTTTCATCCCCTGTTTCAACCCCTTCAAACCATTTTTTCGCGAAAAATAAGTTGCCTAAGTTTATCCTAAAGTTTTATTCTACTTCTGTACTAAGTTTCATTAAAATCGGTTCAGTAGTTTAGACGTGAAAAGGTAACAGACAGACAGTGTTACTTTCGCTTTTATTATATTATTAAGGATGTTACCAATTCCTCCGTTAGGTTGCTTATCCGAATTAAAGTGGACAGTGATTGCGTCTACAAGTTGGGTGAAAAATTTGGCTGTGATGCTGAAACAGAGGCGGTGGACCTACTGGAAGCTGCAGCATCCCTGGATTTAAGAGTAAGAATACGACTTTAACGTTAAAACATGATCACCTCCTCCAACATCCAGCCAATAAAGGAGACAAACCAAAATATACCGTGTTTTGGACGTTATCTTTTGTTTCCGTTCAATTACAACAAATATCTTCAAGTCAAGAGTCAATAGGCTATTACTAAATTAGTGCTTTTTACCATCTAAGACCACATCGCCGTTTACCATCAGACGGGATATAGTGGTCAAGCACTAATTTATAAAAAATAAAAAAAGTCTTCAGTTGTAATTACACACATACACTTTTAATTTATAATTCACTGGCTGCACCTGGCGTATGTTGCATCAACTCATCAACCATATGTCTGCTCGATGTAATTCTGTGAAATCTTTTTCAGGGAATTCTGAACAGAGTTGCTAAAACATCAGTGCGCTACCTCAAACTATTTCAAAGTTCAGAAAGAACAAATTCATGAACAATAAAAATTGTTTTTTCATAAACATCTATTAAGATATGTAGATCTTTTTCGTGATTCTCAATTATTGACATCATGCCTACGATAATGTCACTGTAGCAAAAAAATTTAACCTAACTTATAACACAGGGTGTCCCGACTAAGTCCAAAAAATACCTGTGTTTCTAATAATAGATTAAGAAATAGCTTCTTACTTTTTTAATAATTTCCACCTTATACCTTCTATATATTATTGGGTAAAGGTTTTGGTAAGATACCTAACTTTCCCATATTCTAGGTACATCATTAAGACCTTACTAATCGAATAGTAAGGAAAACTCTTACTAAGCCTTCTATATTTGGTGTTTATAGGTTATCGGCGTAGCCTTTCACGTTGGCAGTGTTTGTTCGTCCATTGATAGTCACATCCTGGCGTTGAAGCAGGTCAAACGCCTCTTTGACCACGAGGCGAGAGCTGGAAGAAAGATGACTATTGTGGATATTGGTGGGGGATTCCTCAGCGATAAGACCAATAGAATTGATCAGGTAAGCTGCAACATATTTGGTCCATCGTAAAAAAGGCCTGGAGTATACTATATACTTACGTAACATATATATATATGAATTCCGAAACTATCTATTAATACATTGCAATAATGTGCACTACCTAGTAAAAATCAAGGAGAATCTTCCTCACATATTGCAAAAGTTAATTTCAAAAGAAAATTTTACCAACCCTGAAATGAATTTGTTATTACTCTGAGTAACGGAGCATGGCAGAAATACGTTTATATATTTGGGGCAATATTGCTAAAATTGTACGGAAGAGAGGTCAACCATGCCAACTTGAGGGCAATGGGGCGTTAAGAATATTGTTTTTATATTTATAAGGGGTAACCTTTGCAATATTTATTGGAAAGTTGCAAATGGAAACATGCTTTTATTGGTAGGAAAAATTCTGTCTGCATTTTTTTTAAAAGCCGGTTGGCTTTTTTTTATTTTTGCTTATCTGAATATTCAAGTACAACACGAATATCATCAAAATTAAGTTAATAATAAACTATTAACAGAATTCCAGAATTAAACTAGATAAGGAAAGGCTGGCGAACAGGTGATTAAAGATATATATATAGATATATATATATATATATAGATATATATATATATATATATATATATAAATTAACTAATCAATACATAACTATTAAATCTAATTTAAAACTAGGCAAAACCGGCCGATGTTAGGCCCGGAACGATGAGTTGGGTGTCGGGTTGCGTTCCCAGGCTTGATTCCACTCATCGACATTGGATATCTTGCCTATACAAACCGCCAATATAAGAATTATATTATTACTAAGTTCTGCCCGCCGCTTCATAAGCGTCATGTAGTGTTGAAAGTAGGATATGTATTATTCCAGGCTATCTATCTCGGTGCCAAATTTCATTTATGAATCTCCTCAACATCCTGCGGGGGCGGGGATTAGCAAACTGCGACAAGCGGGCCGCATCCGGCCCTTTGAGCATTTCAAAATTTATTTTTTATACTTAATAAGCTCATACACTGTGTCAAAACATAAAGTAATTGAACATAACGAGTGATACACAATTGAAGCAATAATATAAAAACTTTACTTATTAACTCTAAAACGTTTAGTACATTTCATTCAGTATTTAAAGAATTAATCTACGTGCAGCCTTCTTGCAAAAACGAATTTTAAATTGGCCCTTTAATTAAAAATTGAATTAAAAAGCTTTCTCACTCCTGACCTAGAGCATTCGACCATGGTGCTTTAAAGCTGATTGGTGAAGCATTTAAGTTGAATGAATTTAATATCCTCACTGAGTGGGAGAGTAAGTCATCTGAGGAAAATTGTCAGTACCTGCTCGCATGGTTAAATTATTACTGCACTTCATTCATAATTCCATATTCTACTTATTTTTTCTCGAATATCTTTTGTAAATGTAATCTGTGCCGAATATTTTATAAGTATATTATTAAAACATTATGTTGTATTTCACGGCACAATAGGGCCCTTCGTGTTAAAATATTTAATACAGTTGTTTAAGCTAGTTTGTAACTTCCAACATCAAACACATTTCTGTTACACATGATTTTGCTTTATCATCAAACGCTTGTGTACATAGACCAATTATATAAAGATATACGCACATTTACATCGCCGCATCGTTAATCATAGGGAAGGTAATGTCACGTCAGTTGGCAGTAGTACGATACCATTACTCTTCAGGACAATGACCCCGATTCATCATCAATTAAAATGACACAATAGTGAAAAATTATTTGATAACTAAATTTATGTGAAATAAAGAAATGATGGTAAAATTAAAAATTCTGATAAAATGAACGGCATTTATTGAGGCGAAACTGGATACATTTTATTTATGTCATTCAGGATTATTTAGCCAACTTTTAAGCACTATGAGCTGTCTTAACTTTGGGTTCCAGAATCCCCAATAATAGTTACTCCCGAATATTTCAGTTACAGGTTTACTTATATATTGATGGAGTGACAATTACTACTTTATTTTAAGGTGTCAAAATTTATAAACAAAGCCTTGGAAGAACACTTCCCAGACCCTGAAATTCAGGTGGTAGCAGAACCCGGCAGATACATTTGTGAATCTTCTTGCAATTTATACTGCAGCATTAGCAACGTTCGAAGAGTGAGTAAGAATTTTGGTGTTTCTTCTCCTGGCCCCCGTTTTATTTTTGTTACTACATACATTTTTACTGAATGTACAGATTATTATAATATTTTTTTATTCAAAAGCTGGTATTTCTCATGTATTTATTTAATTATATCAGATAATTGACGAGATTTTTTTCAGCCTTGCTTAATAATGCGTATCTAATTGACTTCGACTTGATGATCCCCTCGTTTTATTATGACTCGATGACTTTGTTTAAACAAATTTTTGTTACAGCGACTTAATACTTCTATGCTGTACATTACTATTATTTATTCTTTATTGACCGCAAAAAATGGTACAAAAGTTGGAGTTAATGCTAGAAAGTATATTATTTTCTCTTATAACACATGTAGATTCACGTGTAATCTGTGTGTTCACATTTTAAATGACTTTAAACCTTGACTGCATCTTTTATTACTGGCATAATAACAATTAATTTAATTAAAGATTAACTTTGAGCGCTATAAACGAAGTAATTATCTTCTTAACTCATAAAGTTTGTTTACAATTTGTAATTAAATTACGTGTACGTATAATTGGAGCAAGGACAATAAATGCATTTTATCTCATTCCGTTCTCATATAAATATTTGAATTGTGTTTATAAGATAAAACGTAATTTACGTAATGTGTAAATATATTTTGGTTTTTATTTTCACCTCGTCGCACTAAAGGTTACGTGTTTATCAGCATATGTTATTTATATTAATATTATAAAGATTATGATTTTGATTGTTTGTTTGGGAAGAATAGGTTCTAAACTACAGGGCCGATTTGAAAAAATCTTTTACCATTAAAATCCTACATTATCCCTGAGGCTACAAAATATTTTCATAAACATTGGGGGTCCGCATAAATACTTCGATAGTATTTAATTAATCAACGTGTAAAAAATACCAAAAAATATCCTTACGAGTATATCGCGAATGCTGCGGAAATTATTGGCAATACACATAAATGTTATATAGAGTCCATTAATGTCTACTTGAACATATCTATGTATAAGTCCGCGATACCATATTTCTAACTGTTACAGTTATGTCACAATAACTACTTTTTTACAAGTTTTTATTTAACTTGCATTGTATGTTTTTACATTAGTATGTTATAATATTTGTTTGTTACGGGTCAAATCTTGCAACCTTAATTAGACCCACTTCCTCTTACACTACGGAGCGGAAATTTTGCATAAAGTTTTCATACTGATGACAATGCGTTTTTGTGACCAGCATGGCCTGATACTACGTTCAGGATAGGCTCCAGGCAAGGGAACTCCTCAACTGTTAACAATACAGTAATGAAATTTTGTGTGTTTCTTTGTACTGCGGCTTGTTCTTAAATATTTTTAATACACTTTGTTCTGGTAACTGGTTCTTTAGATGCGAAGCGAGAGCAGTTCAAGGATAACGTAGAATTCTAATGGTAAGATTTTTTTAAATCGACCCATTAGTTACAAAGCCTATTTCCTCAAACAAATCTTTCTTCCTTATTATATTTGTATAGAAACTTCTAACACTACAATTAATACAATAAGAAAAATAATTGTATTATTTCATTTCTAGGTCAAGAAAGGGAACGAAATGGTCAATATGATATACCTTAATGATGGATTATTCGGCACACTCAGATATAATGAATCTTGGCACACCGTGGAGAAATATAAGGTACAATATTGTTTTACTACATAAATAATGATACAGTTGGTCATGAATATTGTAGCACCCAATAAATATAAACTAATTAATATTATGATATAAATTATGAAATATAAATTTTATTATGTCATAAATTTTATATTACACTCCGAGTTTATGTTTTATGAAATTTGATTAATTTAATACTTGACCACGATACTGATTGATGTGGTCTTATATGGTACAGCACAGTAATTTAGCAAAAGCTTATTTACTTTTGCTTTAAAGACATTTGTAATTCATCAATAAATCCCTCTTTTACCAGCTACCTGCAAATAAAGAGGATGAGCCTTCAGAAGCTGCCATATTGTGGGGTCCAAGCTGTGACTCGACAGACAGAGTGATGGAGAACTGCGACATCCGATTACCCCGGTGCACCCCGTTCGACTGGCTCGTGTTCACCACGCAGGGAGCGTACACCTTTGGCTTCTCTTCACGATTCTCTTGCTTACCAATACCGCTTATAAGAGCTGTTATCTCTGAGGATTTGTGGTTAGTAGCTCGGTTACATTTAGTTTAGGGTTTAGGGATAAAATTTACGTTTATTTTAGCTATAAGGGTTCCGCAGTAACTTCGGAATCTCTTTTTACATAATTTAAGTTAATGCTTGACTACAATTGTCCACTATATTTCGTCCTTTCGTCTGCGCTCTTCCAAATGTGTTTGTAAAAACCAACTTCCAATAAAATATTATTTTATTTCTAGCGCTGCAAGTGCTAGAAAACTAAAATTTTGGCATAGATATATATATTTATTACGACAAGAAAGTGGTAGAGGTAGGTAAAGCACTAATTTAGTAAAAGCCTATTCACTCTTGACTTGAAGACCCATTGCAATCGAACGGGAACACCGACGCGGCAACTTATTCTAATCCTTCGCACAATGATATTATTATAAGACGAAGGATAAAACAAACCATCACAGCGTCTAAGAGAAAATAAGTAATTTTATAATAACTTATTTTGCAATCCAGTCGAAGTTCAATAATAGTCGTTATGCGGCTTTACACTGAAGGTTATCCCGCAATGGATGCGCTTTGTGAGTTGAGAGAAGATAAGAGAATGCTGCTGTGGATTATTACTAATTTCTTGTTCTATAATACGTGATAATTTTGTTGACACGTATATAAATGTAGTATATGTTAAATTAGTTAATCAACTTGTAACGACATCTAGTGTAAAATATTACAATTAAATTGAATAGATTCACTGACTTAAATAATAGCCAATTGAGTACCTATTAATTGCCTATATTTGATTATACACCGAAAAGGATGATTTTTTTCAACATTAATTATCCTACAAATATTATAAATGCGTAAGTTTTTGAAAATGGATGGATGTTTGTTACTCCATCAAGCAAAAACTACTGATCGAATCTGAATGAAATTTGGCACATAAGTAAATTACGGTAGTTTTTTAATAAAACCGATGGCACTAAGTATTACCGAAAAACTTTTTATTATGATTTTAATTTAATTTCGTCTGTTTGTTCTAGGAATAAAGTCAAGGACCACGCAGTGTTCAATGCGACAGATTTCGTGGAAAACCCAGATTTAACTGCGCCTCTACCATCCACTTTACCCCGATTCTTACCAAGAAAAATAACTTATGATAATTCTCAAGTTACTCTTAAATTATAGTAATAACATAATAGTTTAATTACGCTTATATTTTAACAGAAGCTTAACTACATGAGTTAATTCCCTCATCCCCGTTCCACCATTGAACGAGTCGACGCATGGCGGGTATCCTTTCGTCGTAAATACACCGTCCGTAAATATATAATTTGCATTTAGCATTTACATTACACCAGGATCTGGAATTTCCGGACTTAAAAATAACAATTATTTGCAGCATTTGAAATTGAAAACATGAATTATAATAAGCAAGAAGCATGTGTATATATGTATATTGTTTTCGAAATGTATACATTGTTATTACTATGATAGTTTACATATAAATCATTCAGGTTTCATACATTGAGCTCTACACAAAATGTTTAAAAATTGAAAGTTTTTATATAAATAACACACATTTATATACATGTAGTATTGTTAAGAATCATTTCTAACTTTAGTTAACTGTAACTATTATAATATTTGTGTAAATATACATAATATGTTTACCGACTATTATTAAATATTCTGTTTCTTGTTTGATTTCTGATCAGATTTTTTTAAAGATCAATAACCTTGTGGGGTGTCGATGGGATCGTGAGACAACACCTGATAGATGAATTTTAGTATGTTCTCGGATGTTATCTGTGATGTATACACGGTTTAATTTAATTTTGTCATTAAAATTTCATGTTCATCAAAACTGAAATTTTCTGGTGCGACATATTTTAGCAAAACAAAATTCAGGTGAATGTATATCAAAAGTTCTGTTAAAATCCGTGCTCGCGGAAACGTAATATCTTGTTGAACTAGTCGCATTCTGAAAATTACATTTTAGAGTTTTCGCCGGAAACATGGATTAGATTTATCTTGGTACAAATTTAAAATAAATTTTAAAAACTTTTGTACTTTACGACGTCTAGTAAAGATAAGTTATTTGTTCAAAACGAAACGTCTACGGCTAAATAAACGGAAGTATGATACGACATAAAAGTGGCAACACACGGGTATTCACAAAAATATCTTGTGTAACCGTTTGCATTTTAAAATGTTTAATATATGTTTAAAAAGTAGTTATTATACTGCCTAGCTCTGACTGACTTTTGAACTTTAACCGCACTTCAATGTTATGACAATTGTGACGCAATTGTATGTACATATTTTCGTTCTCACATTAAACATTAATTTTACTATTATCTTCTATTGTACTGTGCTATTGTAATCTTATAACCCTATGGCGACATCGCACAACATGTCATACGATGACGTCACAACAAAACCTGAATCACGCTATCGAAGTTTTCTCTATTGTTAGCATATACACAAGTTCGACTAACAACTGTGTGAGCTCGGCCGCTCTCCAGGCATCACACCTCGCCTGCCGGGAGATTTCCCCCGTTCGTTACCGTTATGTAGTTTTCTTCTTAGTGTCATGTAAAAGAAGAAAACTAATCAACTTTAAAATAAAGAACGAATTTGGACCAATTCAAATTTGAACTCGTTTTCGAAACTGCGTTTAAACAATGCTTATATGTAAGTAGTTCAAAAACAATTGTTCGTTTACTAATCGTAAGTACCCGAACATAATTATTACTCAAGTGATATAAAATTCCCGATGTAAACACAAAAAACTTATAACAGAACCCGATGAAAGCAGTGAATCATCCGAGTAATACGAATTCGGAACTTTTCTTTTATTTTAAAACAATAGATTTTACGGAAAGCGTGAAAAAGACTGTGAATCGGGAACAGAGGGCCCATTTTAATTAAAGTTAATGTTACCCATTCATTACTGGACTGGGGTTAAGATAAAGCGAATGAGATAATTATTATGGCTATTTCACTCCAGAGATTTCAGTAAGACTTTTTCCCTTTCTTAGTTTCCGTCCTTGATGGTGATATATTTTGCACATTGCAAATGATTTATTGACCGTTAAAAAAGAATTTCGTTGTTTAAGAAGGCGCTTATTGCAGAGATATAGGAGGCTTTTTTCCTTTAGCTCTATTTACAATTGTTATAATATATTTCTTTAAACCGAATTTTGAATGTAGTTATCTCATAAGGTTTAAAATTATTCAGTGCATGTATACCAATCAATGCATGGGCATTTAAATAGTCCATTGATGTGGTTATGCATTCGTGATACAGGTATGTCCTCATTATGACTGAATTATAAGGTGAAATATGAGAAAATAGGTAGTCGCTAAACCGTGATAGCGAACAGTGCAGGAATATAGAAGAACTTTTACGGAATCGGTTGGTGACTGGTAACTGCCTGCTGGTTTATCGGTGAGCCCAGTTTCAGCTTTTGAAACGTTTTTGACGAATTATATATCATTCCCATAATCCATAGTTAACTTTACTACAGTGTAGTAAACTTTTATATTACAAATTTCACTTGGTATGACTCTCCGTGTAACTCTCCTATAGATCTCAATCGTAATAGTAATTACTTGATTTTGGTTAAACGCAACGCCAAAGGTCTTCTGATAAAGAACGTCATTAACTCTACCCTTTGTAGGAAATAAAAGGAGAAAATAATACAATATTCTATCCGTACGAAACCCTACCAAACAATTCGAATATTCGTTTTAATACAAAACATTTGTAACCACTCGCATACAAATTCAAATTAATTCAAACCGTTCATAATACGGCTCGCGTTACTGCACGTATCCCGAGAAAATTTTCCCCACAAACCTTCTTGAATTACCCATTCATGACAGTCCGTACCACATAACATTGAACCGGAATATTGTACAACGGCAATTTACCTTTAAGAGTTTCGGGTCCTAGGGATTCTGCTGAAGTAATAACGGTCGAGATAGGGCAAGCAATGCCTAAAGCTGATCCTTATTTAGCCTAATTTATAAACAGTCTAACCCCGGCCGTTCTGAAGCTATTTAAGCTTTTTCCGATAATTGGTATGAAATAATCGACTGATTAATTCGATTGTTATAACTAAGGCTTTTTGTGCCGTAAATGGGTCTACAACCTTTTCTTATGTGTGGGCCAGAAATGTTATAGGAATATCGGTGCGCGGTCGGTAGGAGGATGGGTGACCGCTAGCGTCAAGAATATTAGGAACACTTCCGTGCTTCGGAGGGCACGTATAGTCGTCGGGCTTGGAAGTTTAGTACAGCTTTACGTGTCTTTCAAAGCCATCCGGCCACGAACGCTTTGAAATTCGACGTTAAAAGTTATAAAAAAAAGGAAACATATTGATAATGATTATTTATTAATTAATACAAAATTTACAAATGTGAACAAAATGATATTAGAATATTTAAATAAAAAATATCTAATGTTAAGTAGTTTGTCTTAGCCTTAACACTAGTTCTGAAGTAGTACGCGATGCATGCTTGGTATAGTTTTTCACTTTCTACGCCGACGCTGAAAAAAAATTTTTTATTCTTCATTAGATTTATCTACGTTCATGTCTGTGCAAGTGTGTGGGGCAAACGGTGTAACTGATCTCCGCAGCCCAATTCCGCAGCAACACTAGACTAGGGTGTTACTAACGCGTTGCCTGCCAGGAAGGAATTAAAAGACCCCCATACGCGGGGAAGACAAAGAAACAAGGCAATCAATATATTACTGCTGTAACCGGCATCAAACAAAATACCACTTCACGACGGGTGATAGAAGAACGGGAAGGAGGATGTGTAAACGATGCGTAGAGAAAGTTTATGTATCTATGTGTGTGTGTGTGCATGTGTGTGCTTGCATGTTTGTATGCATACATATACATAGTGTTAATCAAGGCTATGAATAAAAATATAACCCAACCTTCCACTGGAGGAGGCGCTGCCGCGGGTTCAGGCGCGGGCGCTGGTGCGGGAGCTGAAACAGATAAATCATTTTCATTTCATAATACTAGTCTCCATCTCCGATTTTGTCCTGACCTATCTCTGTGGTTTCATTCGGTTTCTTTCAGTATTTTTTGCGTAACGAGTAACAAACTTCCTTAATAATTTTTGTATTTATAACTAGTATGATTAGTTTGAAACAAGAAGTAAGAGAATATGAATAATGCAATACTACAGTATACCATGAACTGCTACAGATTTTACCTATTTCACGAAATGGCTTAAATGATTTTTTATTGTTTTGGTCCCCAAAGTGTGATAACGGGACCCTATTCGTAAGACTTTTCCATTATTCTGTTCGTCCTTCCGTTCTGTCCTTTCTGTACATCGACCCAAGTAAAATACAATGGAAATTATTTACGATTCTTAATTTATAACATTGAAATAATTAAACAGTGCTAAAATACCTTCAGCTGGAGGAGGTGCCGGAGCTGCTTCAGGAGCTGGTGCTGGAGCACCTGGAATAATACAAAAAACAGTTTCAACACAATCAATTTGAAACAATAATTCCTCATTAGACAGGGTAACATGTAAATACATCAATCATAACAAATGTAGGATAAATTATAGAATATTTTATTACACTAAGCTAAATAACAATTACTTTTGTAAAGGACTATAGACTGTATCTATTTAGTCTTCTAAAAGTATAGATTATACTAGTTTTTTTTTTACATATTATAAGTTAATGCTTGACTACAGTCCCACCTGATTGTAAGTGGCGATGTAGTCTTAGATGGTAAATCCCATTAACTTACACTTCACTACATTATGCTTCAGCGGAAACATAAACGCTGGCAGTTTGTCATCTATAAAAGTTCAATAATACATGTAAAATAAAGACGATCATGAATAAAATAAATTAAAAAAAGTTCGTGACAAGTATATTTGTCCATATTATGATAAAATTCCTATATGTGCAACTTATAGTTAATTACAATTTCTATAATACAAAACAGATATAATTAGTACACATGGAAATAAATTGAAAATTAATAAATAACATTATGCTTGTTATCTCACTTGTTTTTTGCACATTTTATTGAAACCAAACTTCATCGACAAATCTCTGGTCTAAAGTAAGAATTTCAACCACTGCGATTTATTTTCATGGTTAATTAGTAAATGCTGCTAAAAACAAGTAATCAGGATAAGATGAAAGTATAACAAGAAGAAACCAATTGATATTCTAATGATACACAGAAAAAATATAAATATCACACAATTCATTGAGATATACATAAATATGTATATTGTACCCACTCGACAAGCTACGTCAATGAAATTCATACGCCAATATTATTTTATGTGGCGTGTTTAATGTAATTTTTGCAATATGATAACCTAGAAAGACAAAGTCGATACTCACAAGAGCATTAGCTATCATTTTTTTTTTCTTAAAACCAATATAGTCGCGTACTAATGAGATGTTGTATGACTGAACGGATGGGCATCCATGAAGTATTTGTTTAAATATATCTCAACGGTATCAAACACTTGTTTATCACATTTATACTTTGTATTAAATAACCTTCTGCAGGTGGAGCAGGTGCAGGCGCTGGCGCAGGCGCCGGGGCACCTGCATTTAATGATAATTTAGATAATTATATAAAGAAAGTATAATATTGTTGACATATCCAATTCCGTGTAAACTCCTAGAGAACTAAACGTAGTTAAACATCGAGATGATGACGACAAAGAAGGTAAAACACTGACGTTTACATATGTATTTTAAAAAGAGTAGTTTCTAAATACCACTCACTCACTAAAGATACACACTCAATTTGTAAATATCATAATGAATCTACAATTAAACCAGTCTTGTAAATGTGAAGAAACAATCATGATGCCCATACTGTAAAATACTTACATAACTAATGCTTGAAGTCAAATAGGGGGGTGGAATAAATAAAAAAGTACGTGATTGGTCCAAACGATTCTTAATTATTGAAAGAGACAAAATCCAACAATCGATGAAATAACGAATAACAAAATATACGAAAAACAAAAATGGACCACTAGGCAACTTGGAGTATACCAACTATCCAAACAACGTGCAGTGTTTTTAGATAATTAAACAACCTTCTGCTAGAAGAGCCGTGGGAGTCGGAGCAGGACCTGGCGGTGCAACTATACAATTTAAAATAAAAGAACAAGGAACTGACCATTAAAAGGTCCAAACTTCACAAAGCTTTGCTCCTAAATATGTACATTTTAAAAAGATCATTAACTTTAACAGCTAAGCTCACCAGCTAACGTTAGTCTTATCTACTAAGACATTAAGAATTGTTTAAATCAAAAAAAGGAGATCTATCTAGAGTGCTTCGAGCGAATCTCAAACAAATTATCAAGAATACTCCGACATGAAACATTTATCATATTTTTTAAGTTACGCCAGCAACGATGATTCGATTATGAATGACATGAAGTACCAATACATCGACCATCATAAGAGGCATAATCGAGTTTGCTTTTCGACAATACAAACGATGTAAAATTACTAATACACAAACTTTTTTTATGAACAATAAATGAATGAATGGACATGAAAACTGAAAGAATTGTTTAAATTTTGAACGGAACCAAAAAAATATAAATTGGTATATAACCGAAGAAAATCGTGACTTCAACAAATGATCAGAATAAACAATTCGCAGTGCTCTGTATAATTGAACAACCTGCTGCTGGTGGGGCGGCTGCTGCGTCGGCAGGGGGCGCTGCAGGAGGCGCGGGAGCTCCTGGTTTAAAATTAATTCAAAGAGGGAGCATTAAAGTCCATCTCATAAATTATATATTTATGAATTAATTTTATAATAAATCTGTAAATAAATTATAATAAATCTATAAATAAAAAGAGATATACAAACATGACATGGCATTCATACAAATAACGATTAATTATAAACATACATACGTACATATAGTTTTAGATATACACATAACTAATCTTACACATAATGTTCTGTTAAATACTACAGGAGTAAAGTACATCAGTTACGATACACTAATAAAAAAAAATATCATTATCCCTTATCGACTAAGAGGTTAGTTACATAAATATTACCTAGACGTACAGAATAAAAATTTTACTGAAAAAGCTAAAAAAAATATTACTAAAAGTAAAATTACGAAACAGAACAAAGAGAAACAAGAAGAATGTATAACAAAACCGTTAGTCAGAAAAATCTACACTAGTCATATTCATTAAAATATTTTGACAACTTCAAATATCTTACTGCCGCACTCAGAGTCTTCAATCATTACTTAAATTGCGCCTTAGGATGTAGTCTCTCTACGTATTATATACTAAGCAGACATTAACGTCTCTGAGAGCGGCAGTTATCCTGGTAAGTACAACAGTTTGCCTTCACAATAGCTACAGGTAAGTATCACAGGAATGCACTATACTACATATATAGTGGAGAAACAACGTTCAGAACAATAAATAACACAGACATAAATTAATATTAAACACATAAACAACATTTATTAACCTTCAGCTGGCGGGGCTGCTGCAGCATCACCAGCTGGAGCTGGTGTAGGTGCGGGGGCTCCTATTTTTACAGAAGACGTAACATATGTATACTTATATCGCTATAATGATTAGAGAAATGAGCTATGCAAACTAGGGAGTAGTAGAGATAAGGAAGTCTGTAATATATAAGTCTCACCAACTTTTCACTCTTTTATTATTATTTAAGTTCAGTATTCAACGGAGAATATAATCTAATTTTTTAATAAAATTAATTGTTTAAAATAATGTTATTTATATATCTCGACATTTTATGATTTAAGAAAATGAGTTTTATTATATACATGAGACATTGTAGCTCAACTTTAATGGATTACCTACGAACAGACAATTATTGAAACAGAACAATATATTGATATTTTTGGTGTCGTAATCCATAAAATTTTGTTGAAGTTCTAGTTTAATGCATACATGATTCGTCAAATTAAGTTTTCTGCGAACATTCCAAATATCATTCTATGAATACAAATTTTAAAGCTTTGGTGCTACATCGATTACATATTCTAGATATTATTTCTTGATATCATTAAGTTTAGTATTTTCTTATGAACGTCGTAGAATAATTGAATTAATAGAGTCATAGCTTACATATTATTATTCAATAATTTGTTTGTTACCTTCTGCTGGCGGTGCGGCAGGAGGGGCTGCACCTTCAGCCGGTGGGGCTGCGCCGTCAGCTGGTGGAGCTGCGCCCTCTGCCGGTGGTTGTCCTTCACCTTGTTCCTATAAACACACAGACACTATAAGACCAAAAGCCTCGTGATCAGCAACACCACCATGCGTAGCATCTACATTTACAGCAAGACAGTAAGATTATTATTACGCGTTTAGCAGTTACTGCAATGTGATTATAAGTAATTTCGTCTAGTTAACTTGTTAATTCAGAAATTGCAAGCATTAAGCCGAATGAGGTAAGCCGAATGAAACAATAAGTATTGTAGTATTATCCTGGTACTAGCTCTCATACTCGGCAATGGAGCCATTTGTACCTATACTATGGAAAATTAATTTGTACCTATACCTCCAGGAAATTTTGAAAATACTGAAAAAACTTGGATTTTATTAGCAAATAAAACTGCAACTTTATTAAACAGCAACTTTATACTGCCTACTTCCCAAATCTAAAATGTTCTATATGAAGGTAATACTGAAAGGTAAAAGTTGCTAGTCGATGAATTCGCTGTCTAAAAAGAAAGTACGTATATAATTTATGGTAAGTAATTTATATATGAATCAAATTTTCCAGTTTTTCATACACTATACATATATATTTTGCCTGCACAATTAACTATAATTCTATCCACAACACAGTGAACATAAAACTTAAACATCAATATTTATTCAATAAACCTTGACTACGGAAGCTGTCAGCGACATTTAATTAAAATAAATTGAACACGAGACATTCGATTACTCGTTATTCGTGACGTAATAAGGACTGACAATCACATTCACCAGTGTCGTCAGAGTTCGTATAAATACGAAATTAAATATACGAGTTCCTATAAATGAACTGAAGTCCTACAAGAGTGAGTCCACATCACGTTTTGAGCCAGCGTTAAGTTGACTTAATGTTTTCGCTACGTCAGCGTTACTTCGACGTTGCGTCTACGTCTATTTTACACTATAATATCATGGTAAGGTGCACGACTTATGTACGTTGTATCGAAGGAACACAGTTCGTCCTACACACCTTGTGTAGGACTTTGCCCCCGTGACGCAGTGGTACGAATAGGTGCATTACGTACATATAATGCCTTTTTCTCATTTATACAAATGCAATCAAAAATGTAGACGACAATGTCAAAGTTTTTTTACAAAACCATATCATTACATTTTATCATACTATCTTAAACCATAACAACTTTTCAATGTCACAATATAGAAAATTTTATAAAAATAACAAAAAAATCTACTCATGATATGGCACAATTTTGATTGACCAATCATAGTACATTATTTTGATGAAGCCTCACCATCTTACCTCCACACTTTGACTTAACGTTTTGGTGGTAGAAATTACTACATTAGGATTCTTATACTACTTATCGCACCAACTGCACTGTGCCGATGCAAATAGCATGAGGACTCACTCTTAAGAGACGAAAGTATGATAAGTCGAGTTGTCCGACTGTCGGCATTACCGACTATTCGCCAAATAATCGACAAAGGCTGCCTTCTATCCGGCCTTATGTAAGACCGATTATAAAGATTAGTCGGCCAGTTTGTTAGTCGGCCAAAGTCATAGTCGGTACATCTCTAATGATAACATAACAAGCGAAATTCAAAGTTTACAAGCACATCAAAGTACGCACATTATTTATTCAACGATTTCGTTGATAATTGAGTTTATTCTGAAACGTTAATTTAAAGCCACTGTGAATATTAATAGAATCATTTAACAAGCGTTATATCATCTATGTACTTAATTGTAAAATCTATGCATGAATGGCTCAGTCGAAAATGTGGTTAGTGAATTGTTTTAATAGGTTTATTTTAAATGAATATATCCAATGATGTTACATAACGCTGTATAATTAAAGTTTAAAAGCGTAAAAACATTAATTAAATATGAAATGAATGATTTTATAAATGAAAGTTTAATGAAAATTAAACAAAGTTGATTTTGTACCTCCTGTAACTCCTCGGCTTCAATCCATCGATTGTTCGCTACTGAGCAAGTCTTTCTTCAGCATGGAGCAAACCTATAGCAAACTCTACCATCCTACTCTTATGTGGATTGGTGGAGGTTACCACACTATTAGAGTCTATATTTCTGTCATATTTGTCCGAAATATGTTTTTGGAAATATTTATTTCATTTCACTGATACGGCTAACATTATAGTAGGTTACTGGGATTTCCCATTGTACATATATTCGACATGTTACACATGATTTAATTAATTAATATTTCGCATAAATAGTATATTTAAGTAAACTTTTTTTTAATAAATGCTAACTGTACCCAGCGTGCGTTGCTAAGCTCAACTCAACAAGCTTGTGTCCGATAGATATTTCCAGAGTGTGAGCAAAGTTGCTAAAGACATCAATGGTAGGACATTTCAGAGTCTATAAAGAACTAACAAACAAACATTAATTTCTATATATATGGTTTTTTATTGACATGACCCTATAAACATGACCCTATAAACATGACCCTATAAACATGACCCTATGCGGTCTTATAAAATCGTAGTAAATGATGATATTAGCGCCATAAAATTTGGATGTTAAAATCTATAATGGTAAACAGTTAAGAAAACATTAATTATTTTCTACTACAAAGTTCATAACTAAGAGAAAGTTCTCAAAAAGCTTATGTACAGCGAAAATAACGTCAGCAAAAAAATTACAGACCCAAAGCTACTTAGCTCCAAGTTGGAAAGCAATGGAAAAATATAAAAGGCTTTAAGTTAAATTTAACTTACCAACAATATTGAAGCCGCATGTGGGCGGAAGTGGCTCCGAGGTTTAATGGGGGTTAGGTTAAAGTTTCACTACACTGTACGCTTTTGGCACGAAAGCTCCGTGTAGCACATGTTTTTGCACCTGAATTATGTTACGAACTAAAGCGTAGGATAGCTTTTTATTTTGCTAGACATAAATCGGTTTTTATGGAAGGCTCTTTTAACTAACATTATTTTTTTCTATTACATAACTTTATATTTTTGGATAGAAAACCTACTTATATTATAAATTCGAAAGTTTGTGGTAAAAGAATGTATGGTTGGATATTTGTTTCTCATTTGCGCAAAAAATATTGAGCGGACCTGAATGAAATTTGACATATATTACTTTTTATCTACATACCACGCGAGCGAAGCCATGGGCAGAACTTCATTGGTAAAAAAAAAACAAAAAACATGAAAATTATTATTATTATTTAAGATATGTAGAGTTTTTAATAATATCACATAAATATGAACGAGTATGTGTTGAATTCCTAACTTCGTTTTTGAGGCTGTAGGTTTTAATACGACGACGACGCCATGAAGGGCTTCACGCAGACGAAGAAAAATTGAATGAAAGGTCATCATCGCAAATTAATATGATAAGAAATGCAATTATGCGATTGTTACGTAATAAGCATCGATAGATTATAAAGTTTTTTTTTACCTGTATGGGGACCATACAGGGGATAAGAACTTTCCGCGCGAAACCTACGCGGATATACCTAATTGCAAACAAAAGCAACTTATAAGTGTCCCATTACTAGACTCGGGTCTCCCCCCAAAACTAGTATGTAAAATAATAGAATTGATTAAAGTCATCCTTTAAAACAATTCTATTATTCCTGTTGCGCTAATCAAAAACCAATTCTATAAATACGAACCTATAAAATAAAATCGTAATCTCTTATCTTTATAAGGTAATCAAACTAGAAGGCTATCAAGTTTACATTTTTATGTATATTTAATAGCGTCGTTATCGAGAAAACGGATTATTGGAGAAATAAATTAACGAGAATTGGTCTTTCCATTTTTTTATAACTAAATTTACTGATATCCTTGCATCCCTGTGGCATGGATGGAATTGGCAATACAAATGGCACATCGGTAATGTCCCGAGAACAAATATTTATCTATCCCATCCCAACCGAACCCATCAGAACCTTTTGACAGTCAGACTTACTGGGGTACGGAGTCATGTTGAAATAAAAATTACGACTATAATTTCCCCTATCTACTATAGTTCAGTACTACGAATAACCCATCCATCTAAACGTTCGTCCACTCTAATAAAATTTCACATTTACCATAATCAATCGGTATACTTATTTTAAAAAGCTTGTCTCCTACGTCTCGTTTTCCTCGTTTTCTACGGTCTTCACGCTCTATGTCTCGTATGTATGCCTTAAAAAAACTTGGTGTCCGAACTTCGTGTGGTATAATAGCCATGTCCACTTGCGATTTAATACTTCCTATAATTAAATAATTGTTTCTTTATTCTTGAAGTCAAAATATTTAACTTTAACCTTGTAAATACATATGGTGTATATTTGGATAACTTACTTATTACGTATTTATATTATACCTATATTTTATCGAGACTGTAGTGAAAGATTTTATTAAAACCTTGTTTAACGTCATATTAATTCGTCATGTATAATGACTAGCTGTAACATACAATTGATTGCATATGATATAATAAATAATTAATGAAATCTAAAAATACATATACCAGTATATTATGCTTTGTTCTATTTATAGAAGACGAGAGTATATCGCGTATTATGTTTCGACAAATCAGCACATGATAAATAGTCTAATAAATAAATACTTAAGTTTGTCTAAAAGGGAAAAACAAGGATAAACACATTTTAAAACAGATTCATTATTAAAAGTGGTGGAAAAACAACACAGATTATAATAGATATTACGTATACAGTTTACTAGTTCATAAACATAATTATTTAAAAAATCCGGGATCCTCAAAAAACGTTAAGGACTAAATAGCATTCTTAATTTAAAACTATTAGCATTCTTAAAGTTCTATTTTATTTCCTGTAATCTCATTTCCACGTTTTTCAAATGCATTTGAAAATATATATCTTAACAGTACGACTGGAGCTAACAATACGCTAATCCGAAGCACTACTTTTTCATTCAACTGCGAAGGAAAATCCGATTAGGTTTCTACTTTATTCTTCTTTTCAATAGATGAGGATGTATTGTACTTTTGTATTGTGACCAATAATGGTAAACTATTTATAGTTGGATCACTAATACGGGTTTTTTGTGCTGCTTTGGAACGAATCACGACATATACATACATATATTACTCAAATTAATAACCCACGGTGCTGGCATTATGATATCACTAAATGAACACATGATTTTTCTCAAACTATCTACTTCCAACTATTTATGTCGGAACCGTTTCAGCTAATGCCGCCAGGGCTGCACAAAGTCACTAAAAATTTAACGAAAAGGTGTAAAAATAAAACAGTTAGTGTTGACTATTTGCACGGCGTAAGAATAGTGTTCATTGCTCGACGGCTGAACACAAACTAAAGACCAACTATCCCAATTAGGTCATTTTCGTTGCGTCACGAAGAGCGTGCAGTTCTACTTTTCAAATAAAATATCGTTGCTGGCAGTATTCTAATTAACTACTACACATTGTTCAAACATGGGAACATTGTTACCACATAGGAAAACACAAAGGAACGGGAGCAGGGTACAAAAATTACATCGATACATATGATATATTACAGAAAATTAATTTTATTAAACGTATTATTAACTTACAAAAACATTATTTAATAAATAAATAATAGATAATGTGGTTTTGACAATCGAAATGGTCGGTCATGAGACAATACATACAAGAGTGAGGAACTTTGGGACGACGTCCCTTGGCGCCGCTTTAAGGAATATCACATGATAGTAACGGCTGGTATGGACACATTATAGTTTATGGTGGGGATAACACTTCATGCCTCAACCTCTTCCTCTTTTACCTTCTGATCTCCTGGTTTGCCCTTGGACCAGTCTGGTTTTTTCTGTGGAATAAAATAGAGTATTAAACAATGATTCCAAATTCTTTTTGAAAACAGCGTAGAAACAGAGAACTCTCATGAATGATTCTTGGATCATTATTCGATATCTATTGATACTTCTGTTTCCGTATCCATTTCAAATATTTATGATATTGTATCTGAGTCGTGTCATTGAAAAGGAATTGAAAGAATTCCCTTTGATAAGTCATTCATGTGAGTTGGCTAACGCTGTCGATATCTACATTTCTTTCGGCGTAAAAATATTGCTGCAGTCTGTTTGAATGTGTCTTAAAACAAAAACTTACGCCGAAAGAAGTAAAATATATACACTATTTCCCCACTATGAATACTATTACAGGAAATATAAAACAAACTCACGTTCAACAAGTATCAAAAACGTTACTTATAAAATACCTGAATGAGCAACATACATTAATAAAACCAATATAGTTTTTATTAGGTAAATTTGCAAAAAATACAGGGTGATTTTTTATATTTCCAAGTATCGTACTCGTAAAAAATTGAAGCTTGATATATACAGTTTGCAATGTGGTTGCACTGCACTAAGCCAAGTAAACGAATGGCATCCTCGATCTTCCATTACACCCGAACAAGTGATCAATAATGATCAGAATCTCTCCCGTCCGTGGGTCTATTACCAACGCTTCTGTTATTCTTTTCGTTTTCGAATTTCGAAGTTTATTCTCGTTTTCAAGTATGACATTCTTATGTGTACTTTGTAAAGAGTGTTTAGGCAAGTCCGTAAACATAGGAAATAAATTTAATGATAGAAAATTTTATAATTGAAAACTCCGAATGTTAGTCAATGTTGAAATATAAATTTCATAGGAAAAGACAGTTAAAGAAAAATACTTCATCTGCCATCAGGTTTTAGTCTCGTTTAACGTGTCTGTTTTTGCGATAAAAACGCCTTAAAAAGGTTAAAATTAAATGAACTCTTCATTTAGAAATGCGTCTTGCCGAAGACAAAACTATGAAACATTGTGCTAAAACACTTGAAACAAAATATATATATATATATATTTTAAATATCGATCAATATAGGAATGAACTGAAAACTGTTCCACGCGAACGAAACCGCGAGCGAAAGCTACTATAAAAAATAATTCAATTTAAACATAAATAGTTCACCTTTAAAATTTTGCTACACGAAATGGAAATGTTACAAAATTGTACACGTAAATTGCTCAAATGCTAGAAGTACAAACTACAAAATGTGAAAGCGTCCGTAATAGCCCCTCAGCAATTTGCGCTAACAACTCCCGCCATTCGTTTTCATGCTGCAACCGCAGCTAATGTGCTTTGCTAACTACACACTACAAGAATCTCCTGCTTTATATTACATCCTTTAGCGTGTTTGAAAATATTACACACTCTCAGCCATAAACATCGAGGGCAATTTAGAAAATAAAACTAATCTATAAAAATCACCTCCAACTTAAATCTAAACTTGATCAGACTCAGTATAATGGATAAATTCTAATTCTGAGATCTCTAAACGATGACACAAAAAGTATAAACATATCGACAATAAAATAAAGCAAATAATTTAAGAGTCTCCGAACATACAAGAGTAAATTTTGAATAAATTCATGCAAGTCTTAGACGTAAAATTAAAGAAAATATACGCCAAGAAAATTACGATGAAGTTAGAGATTGGCCAGTTCTGAAATAACTTAGGTGTGCTTTAGGTCTTACTGCCAATTAAGAAAGGTTTACTTTCTTAAAGTCAACATCTGTTCTCAGCTGCATAGAACCGTGAAGCGTTTAATGATGCAACTATTTAAAACTCCTCGCTAACTGTAATGCGAAAACTTAGAAGCATTGTTCAAACTATTTGAAGTAAAAATCTACTATTAAGCGTGTGCAGCGGTGCTCGGTAAAATTATTGTATTTACAAATATACAAAATGTGTTTAACTATCTAATAATAAATAAAATGTAATAACTATCAGATATCATACATTCACTAAAACATTAGATAGTTAAGTCACATTATTTACAACTACAAAACATCCTACTATCATTGAAACCAATAAATCAACTAAAGAAACCCAAAAAGTGAAAGCAAATTTCAAGTCATTTCAAAACCTAACATCTACTTTCAGTAGATTTGTATCAGATGAAATATTACATTGTGCAAAAAACTTGTGCCAGTGGCAAAGTGATTTGGATATTGCCAAAGGTCAGCTAGACAAATAAAGAGTCAGCCAATCACCATTCTATCAATGGTTTTCACGAAGCTGTGCTAGAATTGTAGTAAACATGCTCCGTGTACTCTCGTATCTAAATAAGAATCTATGCTCGGAGACATCATACTATTTACCTTCCCTCCAGCACCACCCTGTGAAATATCGTATCGTATAACAATAAAATTTGAACTATTAGTACAAATATGTATCTTTTCGAGTGCCAAAGGAGAGTCATAAAGTAATGTTATTGACGTAGTAAATGAATGTTGTCAACTTCTTGACTGCATAAACAACAAAACAATTAACTCGATTAAAATACTTAGAATTTCGCGCTACCAATGAGCGATCCTAATTAAGGAACCAAGCATTTTGTTAATTAATTTTGTTGTTTTTGCGTTTCAAAGATCCGTACTGACGGTGACAGCGGTGTTAGTAACGGGCAGAAAAATTAGGTTGCGATGGAATGTAAACCATGTGTCGACATTTACAAGTCATTATTTTAAGGACTTGAAAAGCTTGTGGATAACATTATTATTTAAAATTCAACTTCAAATATGACAAATACAAAATCTCAGCTCAAGCTGTTGCGGGTAGAAGCCTATTCATTAATGTTATTAACATAACATTGCATGAACAAGTTGAAGCTCAGACGAACGCGTATCCATACTTTCTCACCTTATTTTCGGTTTCATTTGGATATTTATTGAATTTTAAACAACTAGAGTATAAATAATAAATAAAGTTTATTTTTAAATAAGTGAAAGTTAATATTAAGTCATCATTAATTGCAATGATGTGGAAAATTACGTTATAACATTATTACAGCTTAATAATGTAGGTGTTGTAAATAGGCCTATTAATTCTATCACTTCTTCCCGATAGCCCAATCAGCCTTCTCTGCTTTCTTGGCCTGTTGAAATATCATTAAGAACCTTTGTATATTTCTACAATAATATACATTAACTAAATATTTAAACTATCACTAGAAAATGAATCAACCATTTAATATTGATGATCAGAAATAGAAACGATATAATGAGAGATGAAGATAGAATGGAAATTAAAGAGAGGAATTGAATCACAAGCTTCTTATTACTCTTTTAAAAGCGTAAGATAGTTTTCTAGCTTGTATTGTTATATGTAAATATTGGAAAATATTACTTTAGGTGTCAGTTTTTTTGAAATTTTGATAAAAGAAAAGGAGAATGTAAGTTCATAGAATTTAAAAGTAAATTTCAAATAGTTATAGCCAATAGAAAGAACTCACAAAGTATGTTAGAAAATTTGTCAATATTTTAATACTTTAACTAACCAATTTTATTACGTAGTATGATTCAGGACAATTCCTTTGAAATGTCATTATTTGCGTGTTCATTTTGGAGAGGACTTCCTAAAATGTTATCGAAAGAGATTTAAAAAATATTCTTACCTCTTTGTCTTCTTCTTCAAGGGTGAATTCCTTCTTTTTTACAACCTTCAATTGGTTACGGAAGTTGAATTCTGCTGCCTTCTTCTGGAGCTTGGCGAATTTGTTCTCGTATTTGGACACCTTCTTCAATGTGGGTTTGACGCTAAAATAGTTTAAAAGTTAAAGTTAACAATAAAAAAAATGTGTAGCTACTTTAAAATTATTTGTATACCACACTGTGATAGAAGACGCGAGCCCAGAAGTGGGACACTTATTAACGTCGATTTTATCCGTAAATAGCTAGTGCTTTTTGACATCTACATTGGATTCAACATGAAATTCAATGTGGGTTGTTCAGTATAAATGACATTTAACTGTTAGTACGCTAGCAGGGGTCCAGTAAACGTTCTAACACTAGGCAAAATTAAATACTAATATTTAGCCATCAGCCTGAATTTCGTCGGAGTAGTAAAGAATTAGAAATTCAGTAGTTTCTCATTAGTCAAGATATATACATATATATCTATTACTACCGCAACTAATCATATATTATCCTCTTCACCACCCCCTTTAAATTCCTCTTAATCTTTCTCAACTTTATACCAAGTTTCATCAAAATCGGTAAACCAGTTTAGGCGTGAAAGGTAAAACAGACAGAGTTACTTTCGCATTTTTATTATTGGTAAGGATTTGAAGTAACTTTCGAGAGTCCTATAACGAAAATATACCTATCTGAAAATTAACAACTACCCAATATCATTTGAAATTTAAAATTAAATTTAATCATTTTAAATTAAAATATAAAATACACAAAATTACCCCAAATATTGCAATTTTAAAAAACCGCTGTCTTACAATTGACTCTTTGTTTGCTTAATAATGCTCTGAGCGTTCAACATTTTCACGATACCTTGACGAAATTCAATTTCCATTCATTCAAGATTAAATAACTCAGCCTTGAAAGCTTTATATGTTTGTGGCGAAAATAATGAGTTTCACGTTTAAACAACACAGACGTTTGTTCACAGACATTTGCCTTCAATATTTACTGTGTAGCTGCTTCATTTAAATATACCTATACATTTGAAGCACTCTTTGAAAGTATAATACTGTTACAATGAATTATAGGCGTACAGCTCCATTATCTTTGCGAGGAGGGAGCAGTTATACAATATACATATTTTTACCTAAATCCAGAAAAATATCTAGCTTCCGCCGGTTCAGAAACGGTCTATCTTCAAGTTATTATACTGGCTTCAAACCATAATTGGCCTACAAATGCTTACGGCTCATTCCTAGTAACTAAGGAGACCCACAGCAAATACTCAACAATAGTTGTGGTATAAGGGGCCAACACAAGTATGGAAACCAACGACCGACAGTTTTACTTGCGCTACGAATCACGGAAGTATTCAAGAAATGTTTGGCACAAGTTATCTGGTTTCGGATAGCGTTAAATGCATCCTAGAATCCGTAAAACATATATACTTACAATTTGCCTCTGAGGTCATTGACTTGGGAGTTCAGGTCAGCGATCTGTTAAATCATGTAGAAACATATATTAGCATAACATTTCACATTTTCTAGACGATAACGTTACTTGCAAAAATTACACATAAAGGTTTTGGGGTACGAGTATTACTAAGGAACAAGAAAATCACTTGAAGGAGAATGAATTATAGTACAAGATGAATAAACTAGAATAAAATTAATCTAAGAAAGTTACAACTTCAACTAAATATTACAATAAATTTACAAGTTATATTTTAGCATATAACGGTAAAACATATAAAGCTATATTACTATTTATTAACAAAGTAAAGTTATAATTAAAAAATAAAATATAATTATACAAGAAAAAAAATTCAAGAAATCTCATGCCAGACACAAAAAAGAAAATCTGAAATATTGAAGCCCAAAGATCTGAAAGAAAAAGCGTAAAATAAGCTAAGTCGATGCAGTTGTTATGACAGTGTAATCAAATTGAAAATAGTGATTAATACAACAAAAGCACAGTAAGAGGAAGAGTTGAGCGTCGATTAGGCAGTGTTATTTGCGAGCTGTTGATCAGATTCCATTATTGTAGTTTGTGAGTAAATATATACATACTGAAAGATGTGCGTAAAATTCCCAAGTTTCAACGCTTTAATTCCCTATGGTCTGTGCTCTTTGCCTAAAACTTAATCACTGTATGAATCCTTAGATTGTTCAATCACTATTCCATTTTTTCTAATTTCGTGCATAATTTTACTGTCGTCATATCGGTAGCTGGTCGTCTGCAGCTCCTGTATTCTTCGGACTTAAAAATCTAGGTGCAGGATATTTTACACATGTGCAACAATTAATATCAGCACCAACAATATTCTACCTCTTCGACGCGCTGGTAAGCATTGCTCCTTATGTTCGCCATCGATACTCAGAATAGAAGCGGCTCAATGTTTGGATGGAGCGAATGACGTATGATATGACGTATAAGCTCATATGCGAAATTATCTTCATAAATGTTGTTATGTTCTTATTGATTCCCCGCTGCACGACCAACCTTGATCGGAAACACGAGCGCTGCTCAACCCGTCGCTGGAATGCAGCTCGAAGTATTTCTAAATTTATATTCAACAGCTTAATAATAATATGTACAGTGTCGCTGTCCTCGTCCAGTTTGAGCATCGCTCATGTCCCAGCTACAGACCAGTGATCGAAGTTGTAACATATTGAGGGCTGTATCTATGTGCATTAACTCTCAAGTGTTTAAATCTTCTCTTTTATGTAATTTATTATACACCAATATTAATTTTATGTTCTACAAATACATACGTAACTAGGTGTGTACATAGAGTGACGGTGCAAAATCGATCGATCTACAGTATTGTCAGTAATATACATGTGGGCGTGTAGTGTCATGGACTCGCAAGTGATCTCGTATGTACTGTACAACCAACAATGGTTGGTGCAAACATAAACCGACTCCGCGAGAACACTGGCCACCGTCTCGCACTCCAAGGGAAGGGAACGGACAACATCGATCAGAGCATGGCACTTTCATTTTAACACTCAGTGTCCAACTAATATCTAATACGGGTGTCACAAAAAGGTATGGGATTTATTTCAGCAACCGAACACGCAAACAATTCGCGCGGTGTATAACGGCACATACATGAATGTTGGAGATTTGGAACAAGAAGTTGCTTACGCTATGCACTTGCGTGTGCCAATGGAGGAACTGGTCCATCGTTCCAATGATAATTTAACGGTAAATCTAGTGGTTATCGTAAAAAGAGAAAATTCAGTAAGGCCACTAAGCTCGCCACCACACATGAAGCGTCACACGGGTATAGGCGGAGACGGTCGGTGGTACTCGATTAATGCTATTGCTCTTATCATTCTCATAGATTAAAGTGCCATACTGTCAGGGATACATTAATGGGGATACTTAAGCAACATTTGTTATAGTGATAATATCATGCAATAGCCTAAAGCTCTACGGGTTATAGAAGCGTACGTCAACCGGCGGACGTGGGGAGACGGCTCGTTGACACCAACATTTAGTTATGATACAATGACAGTATGAGAGACCATGATATCGCAGATGACTGATGCTTGTTACGCGGTCAGTGGTGAATGCAGTGTTACAGTTACGCCGATGGCCGTTACAGATACGATCGTTAGTGTAGTTAATCGTGTAAGCTCCATGTCGGATGACGCCGCCGGCCAATCGGCGGGGATCGATTTTGCACCGCACGGTCACCGTGGCTGGGGCAGTCCGCGCGACGTCCCTCTACTTCACACAATTCGCACGCATCCCCTCTACGAGTACACCACTAAACCGCGCCTCCACCGTTATTCACAATCCAACAACAAACAACCGAAAACTTAACAAAGCATTATCATGTAAAACGATTTGTCACACGCGCACGTTTGTTACATAATCGATGATTGTGATATTCACAATGGTTATAAAGTATTGGTCAATACCTCATAATCTCTTTTCCTGACTTCATGTTCCAAATCCCACTTCTGGCCCTCACACACATACATGCGGTCATAATACTCCTGTATTATTCTCTTGAGCATTGCTATAGAAAAAGGAAAGACAGATTATTTAGCCGGTAGAATGAGCATGGGCATCTGTGTGAGAGTGGCCTTCGTCTGTCGATGGGAGCGACGTGTGCATGTGTGCGGTGAGCCGTACAACTATCATGTCATGTCGTAACAACTAAATCAGTTTCAATCATATCACGTCATAATGCATTCCCAATCCTAATGCAGTTTACCTCCATTTTCCTAATTGCGATAGCTCGTTCTAGTTCATATTTATCCCCCTCAAGGTTGAATATTCTGTGCCAGTACATTTGACATATCGTCTGCAGTTCGGCTAAAGAAAAACACAATCATTTATTTTTAAAGTATAATTTCGGTGAAGCGCTACCCGCGGCGCAGAGTACGAGTATGTAGGTAGTGTACGAGACATGGACTCCTTATCTACGTATATTGAAGCGTAAGCGAAGCTACATGATATTTAGGTGGGAATTTATGGTCTAATACTGAAACATAATAATGTTGATGTTAACTAAAATTCGATGAGAATGTCTACAGTAGTAAAACTATTGCAGCTCCAATATTGGACGACGCACGGGACGTTGTTATTATAGCGCTTCAACAATTATTCAACGTGTTATACACACTAGTTAGGGTATATAGGTTTTTATTTTATGTTCAGCTCCGCAATATGATAAATTATGAGTTGACGGCGAAAACAAATCATTATCATATACTAGTCACAATATCTGCATGAACTACTCAAACGAAGAGCGTTTTATTATAAACTGCTTAGCGCCCAAACCAGATCAGACCTCGAGCTCTCTGCGTTGCACTTCCATCTCGTTATCGTACTTCTCCTCTTCGAGCTTCGCGATACGCTGATGGTAACCGGTAATGATGCTCGTAAGAGCCGCTACAACATCAACCAACTGTTACTCCGCGATCTACTGCTACACTTGTTCTAACCTCCCATAACGGCACTCGCACATGGGTAGAAAGTTAGCGAAAGTGTGAGGCTCAGAGAGAAATTTAATAGAACAACTTTTCAGAAAGAAGTAGTAAGATTCGCACGAAAGTACTTACAACGAATTTAGCTGGAACTTAAAAGAAATGAGAAACGCGTTAGAAGATATACGGGCCATCCGAGGAAGAGAGTGACCCGACAGCAGAGGATTTTGCAATCCATTGTTAAGTAGACGGAGGAGAGACAACACTGCACTTCGTCACAACAATAAGAATATTAAAGGGAAGATTGTGAGTTTGTGAGTTCGTCAAAAGTGAACGCCCGATGTCGGCATAGTTCGCTACCTCCATGTCTTTCCGTTTAACGATGTATTCCAGATCGAACTTTTGTTCTTCAAGCTCAATGATGCGGGTGTTGTAATCTTTGCAAACTCTTATAACGGTATCTATAATGCGACACAGAATTAAGGGTAACAAATCAGGAAATTACTGAATAAATTATATTTTCGATTGCTGTGTAATGAGTTTAGTGATATGAAAGGTCCTACTAAAGACTTGAAAATTGAATCTTAATGGATATCAAGTGAGATAATTTCATATCAAATTTAATATTTATATGCATATACAGGATGGTCATAGATCAATCGATGTTGCGGATGATATTTACCTTCGTTTGCATCGTCAACGTTCTTGGGTTTACCGCACCTTTCTTCAATGATGCGCCTTCTCTCAGCGGCTTTGCGTTCTTGTTCCTTCTTCAACTCCTCAGCGGCTTTTTTACGCAGGAGCAACTATTACCAGGATACAAATTTAATATTTGTCTGGTATGTATTAAGAAAATAGCTATTCCTGGATTTTTGGGAGGCTTATAGAAAACTCGCGATCTTTTGATTTAAACAAATTAAAGTCAATGCCTTAACCAATGAGGTACTCACTAGTCTACGGTATATCAAAGGCCAAGATGGCTTTTATCTCATATACTACTACTTATTTTAATACGTCTTATATACATATTTGTTTGATAAAGGTCTTCTGTTTCTCAATTTGTAATGCGACAAAAATTAATAATGTTTAAATTAATATTAAGAAAATACTCACCCTAAGCTTCTTCTTTCTCTCAGGTGTCATGAAACCCTTCTTCGCCTTCTTGGCCTTAGAGGCTTCCTCCATACGCTTGCGCACCTCAGCGCGCTTGCGATCGATCTCGGCCTGTTTGGCCTTCTTCGCCTGGAGACATTCCACCACATGGTAATAGTGTGCTACTTGGACGGGTGTATCAACTACTTTATTTAAAGACTATGAATGTAGTAATGTTTAGTATAATATAATTAGGGCAATCTACTATGGTCGTGTACCAAACGTGTTATTTGTCTGTGAAGTGTTTGTCTGTGAAGCGTCATTTCATTGACAATTATGTCCTGTGATTATATGGGATAATGTTTGTGTGGGTTTCGTGTACTAACGGAAATATTGTTCCTTCCTATCAAAAATAGTATTATGAGTCTTAAAAATGTACATCTATGTTTGTGTGTGTAAACTTGTATACGTACGGCACGTGTTCGTGTGTCTGTAGATCCTACGTTTTGTATAGTTACTTACTCTGTAAAATGTATTGCTACGCTAAACTATTCTATTCGTGAAGGTGTATTGTGTACGCAGTAGGTGTAACAAGTGGGTTCGGTTATTTTCTAATGTACGATTTATTGCGTGTTGTATATTTTTAGTATATTTTGTAAGTAAATTATGTTTTCTTTGTTACTACTTTACCTCCTCGAGACGCTTTTTCTGTAAAAAAAAAATAAAAAACAAATTATTTTTTTGAATATTTTAAAGGTTAGGTTAGTTAAGTGCTCTTAAATACTGTGTTGAAATTAGCAAAAAATATATTGAACAATCAATTACTGGTAATTAAATACATAAGCTTAGCTTAACTCAACTTTAAGATAATTCAAAATACTTGCAAATATAAATAAATTATGTTATACATTAATATTATGGCACATATAATGCTGAAAACTGACTTTTAACCAGTCTGCAAAATGTCGCAGATTATTAACTATAAATTATTGTACTTTATAAATCAAATAAGGCAAGCATACAGTAATATATTTAAATTAGGACAATGACTTTATTAAATAAACATTAGTTTGTGATTTTTTTCATTGTGAGTGTGCATTGACATAAAAAATGTGAGTCACGAGCGTGTGTGTGAGCATATTTAATACTTTTTATCACCATTACATACATATATTATAATTAGCTTTAGTTTAAAAATTCGTAATTTCATGTTAAATAGTAAGCCTGGCTATTGACATACACCGACTTACAACATTTTTAAAATCTATAACACTGGCTGTAAAAAAAGGTCTGTAGAACGAAATTATATATCTTTTTAGAATTTTCTTTTCTAGAATACCGTTTTTCGTCATTGTAGGTAATAAACTCTTTAAAAACTTGTAGAAAAAAGTATTCGTATCATATTAAACAAAAAGATACGACCACTCAAAGAAATCAAAATTTAAGTAAGCGTTATCAATATAACTTAAATTTCTTTAAATTTTGACATAACTGCATTATTCAGACTGAGATATTGCAAATGACGCCCATTATATACCGATATATTTGTAAATTAGAATCTCAAGATTTCTCGCCTCAACGTCATCCAGTGTCTGTGTCGATGTGTGGCATGTTAGTGCTAGATAAAATAGTTACCTAAGCGTCGAGGAGTAAAACAATTCATACTGTTTTACATTTAAAATTTGCGGGATCAGGAGCGCAGCCGGAACGAAGAGATGAAACAGAAGAAAAATAAATACACGTGTTAAATATATTTCTTTTAACATTAACAATATATATATATATTTAAGACTGGTAAGAATGGTACAGTCATTGCCCTCTCCCCCCCTTCCTACAGTCAACACCTCAACTAATGCATGAGTACAAAGTTTTATTAGTATAACTTCGATTATGAAGAACTTCTAAACCATAATCTCCTATTTGAAATAGGGGATTATGCCGCTTCAAGCCTTTTTTCGCAATAAAAGTATAGTATCTTTTTCTCAATCTATTCTAGCTCTGTACCAAGATTAATTGGTTCAGTAGTTTAGGCGTGACAAGGGAACAGACAGACAAAGTTAGTAGCATTTATGTATAATATTTGTAAGGATAAGCCCGTTTAGGTATCCTCTTGCTTGAGACATCAAATGGTAGTCAAGTTACGGCAGGGGGCTTAACGACTGCACTCAAAGTCAATTGATGGTTACTTAAATAGTTCCTTAGTACAGAATTAGTAGGCAGATTATGTACTAAAAAGTGATTTAAATTATCGCTAAGGAATAAGTGCAACAGTAAGGATTATTTATTCTTCCATTGTCTGTTCACGTTCTTACTTGGTCAACAATATATCCGCATTACCTTTGGTGTGGTTTTCCATCAGCAGCGGCCATTTGTCAGCTATTTTTTTTTAATTTCAAATATGTAAATTACTTTCTGTTAGTTTTTTTCATATCCACTACAGGTTGATTTTTATTATCTAATTTTTTCGAGAAGTGACAAATAATACGAAGTTAACGTCGCATCAAATTTTATCATTTTATGTATTTCTAATAGAAAAGAATATACAATTTCTAGTTGTATAAAAACAATTACTTATAATACCTGTTTTTATATAATAAGAAAAATATTAAGAAAGATATAAAATATTCCACATATTACTATAACTGAAGACATTAGATTATTATTGTATAAAATGTAGGGCTTTTTTTTGCAATTTCTTTTGATAATCTTACCTTACTTCATCATCCGCCATTGTGTGTGTGTTTTTGTTGTGTCCTGAAAAACCCACGATAAAATTGTTTTAAATAAAATTTATATTTTAGTTACAAATTAAGTAATTCAATACAAGGTAAATAATACAATATCTCCAAATTAATAGAATTAATAATGATTTTTATTAACGTTTTCTTAATTACCGAGGAAATGTTTCAAAAACAACTGCGTCACAATAGTACTGGAGTTATTTTCTGTCTTATATCAACAAGATAATTATGTACATAGTTACACGACCAGAATCCATAAAAATTGCGTATTTGGCCGTCATCCGAGAGTTATTTGAAACGAGTTGGCAAGCCTCCAATTGGCTAGGTGTAAATATCCGACATTTGATACTACGATCGCTCTTATTTCCAAAATCACCTTCATAATCCTTGAATATTTGAATATGATTTATTCAGCGCGTATCAATTTGATTCATGCTGACGAGGTCAGTACATTGAACTCTGAATTGGGTCGATTACGTTAACGCCATGTGTCAGGGGTTGATCATATTGTGTGTGTGTGTACGCGGCGTGCGGGCGCGGGCGACGTTAGTGTGCCTGAAATAGGCGCGCGCGTCTACGCGCCTCCTAATTTGGTCGCGGCTGAAATACGACTTCGGTTACACTCTAGACGAGTTTGGCGCGCGATACGACTAGCATGTGCCTTCCGCTCAATTAATTTATTTTAATTTTATTTCAGAACATTTATTCGTTATGGAACGTTTAAAATTTTTGGACGTGTATCGTTAATTAAATTTTAATAATTTATTTTTGGGGGAATATCTAACATAAACGTTTTTAATGTTAAGACGAAATGTATTTACTGTTAAAATTGTTTATAATTTCGATATATATTTTCGATATACATCCATATCTAGAATATCATAGAAATTCTGTTATCATAAATTAATTTAACGCATGTCCGGATCCTTAATTAATTGAGTTATTGACGTCTGTAAAACAAAGGTGTTATAATCTAATTACGCATACAACCTAACTAATCCATTACAAGAATGTTACGATTATATTTTATATCAGCCAACAACAATTTAAGATGAGTATTACAATAGGTTTTCAAGAACCGGAAATACAAAGTCATATTTAATATTCACTCAACACATTTATTATTAGCCGCGCGGTTGTGGGATGCAACGGTTTGAGATCAGTTCGCGAAGCTATTTTGATGGGGAACAGTAGATTTGAGGACGAAATCGAAAACCCTTTCCTCACAGATTTCATATTTCAGATATTATTACACGATCTTGAAGTTCACACACAACGTAATATATAAGTGTTCCATTACACCCGACATTGATAAAGCACTTCACAGATTAACACTAAACAGTCTTATTCGATTTTCGAAATTTGAATTTTAACGTCACTCACCTACGGAAAGAAAAAGAAGATGGCCCTACAAGATGGTTCAGCCAACACGAGCCACAGTTGCTGACTGGCGCGAGGCGTGCGGTAAGGTGCGGTGCGCAATGCGTAGGCGCCGGGCCCCGCGCCCCCGCAGCGTGCATGTCCGAAGCCCCCCGACGCCCCCCGATGCCCGCTTTTCCGTGCAGACATTTTTAGAGCAGTGTCGTTTTGACACCATCACCGAAATAATCTAAGCTCCTGTTTAAACCGTCTCGGGTAGCTTGTAAATATTTAACCGAACTATCTCACCAACACTATTTGCGTTCTATGTAAATTTCAATGTGTGTAAATGAACTCAATTTTTACTAATAAGCTGAAAGCGAACTGAAACTTACTTAAACTGCTCCGTGTACATAATTTAGGTGTCTAGCCAGCAACATATTCACTGTTATTTATTCAGTTTTCCATAAAAAATATTGTTATCATGAACATTAAAGTTCTTCAAATATTGGCACAAACATTTGACTCTACTCAGCCAATGGGGAAGATCCTAAGCAAACAAATATTTGTAATACTGTACCGTACTTTAACCGTACCTTAGTACATTATAAAATGCTAATAGAGCTCGATTTAGCTATGGTTTAAATAAATAATACCCATTTCACATAAATTACTTAATAAAACAAAATATTTGCAATATTCTAATTTCATTTCGATGTATAATGTAAATAATTTCCAAAGCATCACTATGACACGCTAAAACTTGTATATCAGTCTTACTACAATGTCAGCAGTACATTATCCACAAATAACTGCCCTCGTTTTGGTAAAATGGCCGTAGACGAGATCCTTTTCAATTGTTTTTTAATAGTTAACAAAATAAAATAAAAAAGCCATTATTCTACCATAAAATATTTAAGTTTACATTATTTAGAATACAATAAAAAAAAATTGCATAGCATTGTCAAATATATATATATATATTGTCATATAAATTTCAATGTAATCTATTGAAAGCCGCTTTCTTTAAAAAAAAATTAAATATCGATCCAACGTTCCAATAACGGACAACCGACAAAAGAACAGATGATAAATAACCTGCCTCCCCCTCTCCCTTCTAAATCCTCCCATCTGCAGGTGTAAACATTCTTACAATCATTCAAATTCCATTCTCTTCCAGCACTGATCAAATACAGGATTTAGGAGATAATCCGCACTAATGTAAAATCGATGCGAATGCGAATCTAGCCGCGTGGAGGCATCCGCTGAAACTGATTTAATTAGGACTGTAATTAAACTTGGTCATACTGCTAACAGCGGCCCAGCTGGCTCAGAACTTACCAGTATTGTTTTCCTAGATATTCCAGCTCCAGATCCTCTAAAATTTCTCATCAAACAAGAAGTCATTAATAGGATCTGGAACTCAAATACTGAGGAATTAAGTACATTATTATTATTTACTAACTGTGCCCTGCAGTTTTAACCGCGTTTATTTGAGGAAAAAGCTTACTTACTAAGCTCTCAAAAAATAATGTTTTCTCTCGTTTTTGTAATATGAATACTCAACTTCTATTGTCATTTATCAATCAATGTTTGTTTGTGAGTTTGTTTGTTTGTCCTTTATAGACTCGGAAATGGTACGAGATAGAGATTATAAATTTGTACAGAATTATCTGGAAAAGGTTTTGTTACCAAAATTCTATCCTTCGGCCAAATAGTTGATGAGTTGATGCGCAGCAACGTGCGCCGGGTACAGCTAGTGTTATATAACTCGTTAGATCGACTATACATCCAAAAATATTTTTTCAATTCAAACCAGTACTTCCAGAGATTATACATTAAAACAAACAAACTCTTCAGCTTTATAATATTAGTAAACATATAAAAGTCGTATTTATTTCTTATAAGTATATCATGCCCTTGTTTTTCAAAGGTTTTTCGGTGTATCGCTCATATCAAACAACCGACTGCGAAAGGACTACGAAAAGTGGGACACTTTAGCGGATTGAACGTTGGTCTTTCAAACGGGAAGTCCTGGATTCAAATCCTACGACGCGCAGCTCTAATTTTTAAAGTAATTTGCGGACCAGAAGTTGATTATTACTTGTTACATTGAAGGAAAATATCGTATCGAAAACACTGAGACTTTCCATAAAGACTCAAAAGTGTGAGAAATCCACCAATCCGACCTTAGCCAACGTGGTGCACTATAGTCTGTACTCACATTGTGAGAGGAGACCCGAGTCCAGTAGTGGGCTAGTTGTAGGTTGCAATGATGACGATGATGATGTTAATAATGGATGTGAACTGGCTTCCCAAAATAGTGACAGTAGTTCTGTGATAAGCAAAATTTAACGCGCCGCGTGCTTCATATTAATCGCGCCACTACTGAATATAATGTTACGTAATTTGTATATTGTACTAAAGAATACATTTTGTGTTTAGTTTAGTTTATAAATTACGGATGATTTAACATATACCTTCCTTCTCTTACTACATTCAAACTCGAATTGTTTTATATTCCAGGTATTTTTCAATACATTCAACATATTGAAATAGCTTTTTCACGCGATTACGTGCACGTGGTACGCCCCCTATTCATCAACCCCGCCCCCTATTCATCAACCCCCCACATTTAACACCACATCTAGTGCATGAATACGAAATATTCTGTTATATCTTCGATAATTAACAACTTTCATACAAACTGAATTTCATATTTTAACAGGCCGGTTGGTGTAGTGATTAGTTAACCTGATTGCTACACTGAAGGTCGTGGGTTCGATTCCGACCTAGGTCAAACTTTTCTGTGATTAACAGGAATGTTTGTTCTGCGTGTCTGGGTGTGTAATAGAAATATCTATTTAAGTATGTATTTAAAAGTATACATGTATGTTTACCAGTTGTCTGATCACCATAGCACAAGCTCACGCTTAGTTTGGGTTCAGATGGCCTTGTGTGAGTTGTCCAAAGATATTTATTATAATTTATTTATTCTCGACCCCCTTAGGGCATAAACAGACAAAAATATGTGACTTGCAGCACCGCCTCACCTTGTAATTTAGGTTTTGCCTGCAACGCGACACCTCGAGTCAGGCTGCGCGACGATCGCGACCCATATAGAAAAAAACACTGGTATACAGGATACCAGTACTTCACAATTCAGAAGAGTCGAAGAACTCCATTACGCCACTCTTTTGCTTTTTTGTGCGTTACGTTTCTTCAATAGTTCAACCCATTATTGGCTAAGATAAGTCCATGAAACTGTGGAGGTCCATAGAGTATATCAATCAGTTCTAATGACTGAGGAGTCTAAGGAATTCTTTGTTACACAGCTCCAAAAATTGGTGGATAACCCGAGAGTCGGAACTGGATTTGATTTTGGTACTCGAAGCAATTTGTCATTTGCGCAAGAGTTACACGATATCCTCTCATCCCCTTTTCATCGAACGAGTCAACGCACTGCAGATATCCATCCTTCCTTAGTAGACATTCGTTTAGTACAAACGTCACGCCTTGCGTCTTCTTGCATACGTACCGAAAAGGACGGGAATATGTTGCCCGTGACGGTTCCGTTCGCAGACAATGTCTTCAAGACAAGAGTGAATAGGCTTCAAGCGCGCTTTATCACCTAAGATGTACTTAGGCATCGACGCTTACAATCAGGCAGGACCTCTTGTCATAAAGACGACGCGTCTACCCGTCACCTGATGGCATAAAAATGACCATAAATTATTGAATTTCATTAATAAGTTAAACAATTTCCTTCCCAATTCCCAGGAATATGATCACAGATGACCATGGAGAAAATTGCATATTTCATTAAATACGAATAGCTTAAGAACATGCAGAAAATAAATGTTAATATAAAATTTTGTACACATTAATAGTCTCAAGGTATTTACGAATTAATTAAAAAAATTAAAATTGGTAGCTCCATTGACATTTCATTAATTGGATATTGTCAATATATGTACATTAAAATATGGAATAAATTAATAATATGAAAAAACATAAACCGTTTCCGCAAACACCTTCTCTCATATTACATTTGTCTCATACTTAATGGTCACCAATTTACTATCATCACAAATATCGCATTGTTTGGTTTCCAATCGGTCGATAAAGTTTAACGACTTACATCTAAAACAAAATATAGGACCCATTTGTTCATATCTGCGGATATATATCTCATGATGCGTCCAAAACATTTTGCTACGAGCTCGAAAGCGACAAGGCTTAACGACCTCTCACAACCAAAACTGGGACCGACATGTACATACAAGCACAGAAACGCTCATTTAATTTCTGCCAATGTCATCTTACTTACCGTTGCTTAACTTCGCCGATCACTTATAATCAACCATCCGCTGAGCAAGGAGTATGTCATCATGGCAACAACAATAGAGGGGTACAGTCCACCACGCTGGCCATGTGGTTGGTAGAGTTCACACCGTTGAGAACTTTATAAAATACTCAGGAGTTTAGGTTTCCCCATGACTTCCATCTTCACCGTCGAAAGTGATAATGAACTTGTGATGTGCAAAGCTTTGAAAATTGGAGGTGAGCATGGATTTGAACCTAAGACCCATTCGTGACGTAGCGAGTAATAATCAACTTATAATACGCCCAACTTTTTAATTTGGACGTGCAAGATTCGAACCTGCTTTCGAGAGAACCAACGTTCAAACCGCACTATCACTGAAGACAATATATTCAAAATCTTCCGTCTCCGTCTGGCAGATACTTCGAGTGATGGATGAGTTGTTATCACGACTGATAACCTTTCCACCTCCCCTTCTCCCTCCCTCCACCCCCCCGCGTCGCGAAAAAGTTGATACACATATGAACGTTGTTTATGAAATGCCATTATTAACTTTAATTTCCTGCACAAAGCTGACAATGATAAGTTATGAATCGGTTTGCATTGTATCGAGTTAATGTTTTGTTGCTATATAATGTGATATTTATGTAAATTTATCTTTATTTATTTAATGATTCTAGGGGGTAAGGGGGGGTAAGATACGTTTTTTAATCATTCTTCTATTTTCTTTATTTAATGACAGAACGGAGAACAAAAGAAAATTAAACTATTCCGAAATAAAGTTGTACAAAAATATGATACAATAATGACAACAAACATACAACTTATCTATGTATAACTTAAGGATATAGTATGTAAAATATTTTGACAACTATAGCCCGCTTCCAAAAGGTAATATTTTTTGTAACATTGTGACAAATATAAAATTATCTTTACACATGATTTAGTAGGCACTGAAGACTAGTGACAGTGGAATTAGATGGCGAGGCATCCCGGGTTCGATTGGACAGGCATATGAGAAGGTCCTGTCAAGCTGAAACCATAACCTATGAATAGTATCCATACCGTGAACATCCGTGGCTCAAAATGAAGTGACAAGCAGACATGTACAACATTTCCAAGCGTGAATTAAGAAAAAAAAAAGCAGTACATTTTTGTAACAATGAAGCTATGATGCTTTATGATACTTTAGGACACAAGAGATATAAAAAGAAAGGGAAGAAGAAAAGAAAGAAACATATCTTTTTCGCCATGGTTCAATACAAAATACTATTATTACAATACAATAATACTCCTAGCGAAATAGTCGAAATGCTCTGGCTGTTCCATGGCACCATTGTGAACCACAGCTGCTGGCTTTCAGCGCTGTCCTATCCTTTCGTGTAGCTTAGCACGTGGTGCATTAAAATAACTACAAAAAACAAGAAAAAAAAAACAAAAAAAAAACAAGAAATTAAGAAGGAAAATGGCTAATGAACAGAAAGAAAGACAACTTGCAGATTTTGGTTGTGACCATCCATGACCAGCGCTGACTACATTCCTTGTCACTATTTCTACCTTACAATGATAGCACGCGCACGTAATTTGCGAAAGTACCCAGATAACATAATATCGCGTGTGGCTTATACAGATTATGACAAATCAAAAGTGTGTTTATCAATTCTGAGGCTGTTATCGGGTGATAGTGACGTCATTATTTGATCGTGCGGCTTGCGACCAGTTTGTAGTAACTTGGTGCAACTTCGATCCGGAATAAATGGAAACAAACCATAGAAAAAATAGGGTTTTCACCAGCTAACATAAATGACGGTTTTTCCACTAAACTACTAATTATATTTTTGAAAATTAGTTATTTAACTATTGATCAAAGAACAAGTACAAACTACAAATAGTCACACCGGTCACATAAAAAATTATCCTTAATTTCATTAAGGAGTTAACTACCTTTCAACCTATTGAAGTATTTTGTTTAATACTTATATAATTTATCAATCTTCTTTTCAATACACGTTATGCATCTGTCACCAAGCAATTACAATTATTTACAAGTAAAAATTAAAGAAAATGTAACTGTAAAAAATAGTTTGCAACTGATAAACCAAAAGTTTAACTCTCCTGTTTGTCACAAGTTGC